>JASPKZ010003432.1:1800000-1967500 GCA_030220185.1 Diploptera punctata
TTATCCTCTCTTCCAAATGTATATGTCCCAATTTGAATATTAGGGCCAATCTATAATCTGATGTTTAATAATGCTTTGGAATATTTTATTACGTCATTTTCGGAAAGCAGTAATACCAGTTATCTCTTTTTTTCCCCCAATAGGTCTGTGAAAAATCACTGTGTCGAATTATGTATCTGAATGCATTTGTTTTGGTTTCTGAAAGCGATCATGTATTTTGTTTTCCTATAATTAATTCACTATCTCACCTTTTTCCCCTCTTCTTCTTATTGAAGAAGCAGTTCTACAAGTCTTTTTGATTATTTACACTCTGTAGAAATGAAGTAGACGCCACTGACGAAACAGAATGGGTATGAGGGAGGTTCATGAGCGTGTTGGCGGGTCAAACAACCAGGAGCAGCATTCCATGATCCTCCCTCCCTCACCCTCTGAGCAGAGTTGGTCCCAGCTGTGCATCCTATCCCCGAATTAACCTAGACGCCAGTGGAGGTCCCTAGATCGATATAACACACTCTGTGCATGGGAAATAATTCGATAATCCCATGAAACGTTATAAACCCCCCCCCCTCCACCTCATGGACAGTACGGTGCGTCTGACGAATTTATCTGCTATGGATCTGGCTTTGCTTTTTAACACGCATGTAATGTATAGCTTTCTAGTTATTTTATACGTCACGTATCTTTCAGATTGACGCAGATCAATATCTAATACACAAACATACAAAACTTTCAAACAGAAAGAAACATTTTACATGTCGAATTATCGAAACAGCTTAATCATATCAATATTTATATACGGCCTAAAGTTGCTCCCAATTATATTCAGTTTGAATTTAAAAGTATAGTATATGTCAACTTTGCAAGTGTCACCCCACTACTCAGAAATACTTCAAATACTTTTTGGTCCATTGTCTCCAGATTATCTTACGACATTCCTGGCATTCTCTCTTGGTATTGGCGGTACAGTAGCCTATCCCACTTTTGAGGTTAGGACGCCTGAAAGACGAAATTTCGTTACTCTGAAGATATGATGCGTAATGGCCTAGAGGTAATGAAGCACCAGAAGATTCCTTAAACCTAAACTTAACCTAAATTCTAGACCAAGAGCGACCACAGGAATAATTTCATTTATCCGGGACGTTATTAACTGTAATCACAAGATATCACCTCAATACTATTTATGCAGGTCATACTTCTTACATTTTGGAGGATTCGAAAAAATATTTTTATGCTCTCAGTGACATAGTATGATAAAAACGTAGACAGTAAGCTAAACATGTCCGATTGAGGGTCTTTCCACTTTTCAGCGGTTGCCCTTTTACCAGCCGGCTGCTGGCCCTTCACATCCACATGTGTTAATCACAGAAGTAGATGATCAACAGCCAGTGTAGAGGTGACATGTGGTTAGCATATCGAGTCCCCCAGCCGTTATAGCAGCTAAACATGTAAAGTACAATAATAGTCATGCATGCTGCTGAAACATGGCGCCAAGAAAAAAAAATGACAAACTTATCATTACAATATAGGAGAGGAAAATGCAAAGGAACATCTTTAACCAAGTTAATGAAAATTATGTTTGAAGAATAAGATAAAGGAATTGAAGAAATGTACGGTAAACCAATTATTATTGCAGAAATTAAAAGCAAACGAATTATTTTATTGGAGCGTAGAATGGAGGTTAATACAATAATCAGAAAGTGTTATATTAGCAAACCAGCTGGTAAAAGGAAGGCAGGAAAACCGAGATTTATGTGGTTTGATGATGTGAAGGAAGAATATTAAGAACTACGACTTTTAGGAGATGGAGACTTAAGCGTTTGGAAAATGGGGAATGGAATGCCATTATAAGAGAGGCTAGAATCCTCTAAGGATAATAACCCCATAGAATAGTAGTAATTTGGCAGACCCCATGATATATTTGCAAATTTTAATGTTATTAATTTTCTTTTGACATACTATTCCCTTTCATTGCTAAAATAATTATACCTCTTTTTTTAGTATAGGGCCTGAAACGGTTTAACGTAAGTACAAATGAATAGGGGTTGTAAGGGGTAGTGACGTGTGTATAACCTCTCCTACCCAATTCTCATCCTCACCTTCTCGTGGTACAACCCGTTTTCACAAACGAGGCTCTGAGGACCGAGTCACGGCGGTATAACCGTTCCATCGGGTACTGAGTAAATGCAGTATCCTAATGTCTGTCCAGAGACTAAAAGGTAGCAGCCCTACCACTGGACTACTTAGCGTCGGGCCAGTAACCTGTCCTAAGGAACTTCAAAACTACTTTCAAGTATCAACACGAAAAAATCTAGAAGGATAGGAGGCCGAAACAGGTCAACAAATGGCCTAAATTCGTGAATGTACTATGATGATTATGAAAAATGAATAGCTTATTTCATTTAAAAGCACAACAATCCAATTATGAACACTGAAATTAATGTAGATAGGCTACAACTCCCAGCACCTGCTAGTCAGTAACATTTCATGGTTGTTAGAAACTGTAGTAACACGGTAAAATAATAATGATGTTCGAAGTAGGCCTATAAGCAGAATTCGGGGGACATAGGGGACATTCCATATGAAATCGGCAAAAAAATTGTGAAAATTGAACTCACATTTTTAAAAGTTTACAATTTTTTACAGTGAAACCTTATGATATACTGAATATCTGAACCGAATTTCAAGTCTTCGCTTGGTGTAATTAAAGAGTAATAGAGCTGTCAATTTATCGTATTGTTTTTAAATAGACTCTTTTATAAAATAAATTTCTCGAAGTATAACTACTCCCTCAACTTGAAAAGATAGTCACATTATAGATGATTTTATGCTCTATCGCTTGAAAATTAGTACGTTAATATTTACGTTTTTCTGAAGGGCGTAAATGCAATTAATATGCAATTGGCCTTTCTCGCCAAAAATTTTATAAAATCAAAAAGTGCCACATTATTACCTGAACACCAGTTAATTTTTGTAATTAGTATTAAAGTGGCGTTTTGAAAGAAACTACCAAAAATAATTTTTTCCTAAAATCTCCTATGTGTAGACTGCCCGTGTAGACCTTTCACGTGAGTGAAGATCGCTCGCTTGTACAAACAATGACGGAGCTACTTGGTAATAATTCTTTGCACACTTACAAATGTTTTTATTGTTATTATCATCATTACATTATTTTTATTATCATTATTACAATTATTACATTATCATCATCATCGTGGACTAGTGGTTACTCTGCACGCCTCCGATTCCGAGGTTCCCGAGGTCAAACTCGATAGGAATCAATGGAATTTTAAAGGCGTAACAATTCTGAATGTAGCTTTCTCCAGAAGGAAGGAAATCCGTTAGTCCCGTGGGACGAGTTACACTAAACACACACACTCATTTAAATCAACTGTCTAATAAATAATCTGAACTTGAGAATTGCTGATAGAGTAGCAGATGTTTTAAGAAGACACGCTGATTCAGCATTATTATCGTTTGTTAGGAAGTGGTACGAGTATTAAAACATTCGGTTTTATTTGGAAGTGATATCTTGTAACAACACTACTATTTCTTCATAGTTTCCAGGGTACAATACAGTACACTCAATAAAAA
Organism: Diploptera punctata; assembly: GCA_030220185.1. Lineage (NCBI taxonomy): Eukaryota > Metazoa > Arthropoda > Insecta > Blattodea > Blaberidae > Diploptera > Diploptera punctata. The sequence continues at coordinate 1,803,592 of JASPKZ010003432.1, forward strand.
ATTATTTTAAGATTGAAATTAGTAATTATAACATAATAAAAATCTATACCAGTTTATTCAATTAATGGTGTAAGAGTTTTATTTTAATATTTCATTTAAATTGCAATGAAAAATTTGTAACCAAATAAATAATTTGTTTTAAGGGAGGAAAGAAGATTACGAGTATTTGAGAATAAAGTTCTTAGGAAAGTATTTGGATAAAAAAGAGATGAACAGACAGGTGAACGGAGAATAGTGAGCTACATGATATGTATAGAAAGCCAGATATAGTAAGAACAGTTAAGTCTCGTAGGCTTCGATGGGCAGGACATGTGGCACGTATGGGGAATGAAAGTGGTGCTTGGAAACTTCTGGTAGGAAAACCGGAGGGAAAATGCCCAGTTGGAAGACCAAAAATGAGGTGGGAGAATAACATACATGATTTTGAGAGATGTAGATTATACAGGGGATGATTGTAAAACGTTACCTCGGGATAGGGATATATGGAGAGCTTATGTCCGCGCGGCCATGAATCTACAGGTTCGACAGAGCTAGTGAGTTAGTTAGTTATAAATAATTTGTTTAATAATTCGCAGTAAACGTAAGTAACAGAGCTCTTTACTTCTCCTTCAACAATTAAATTCCATAAATAAACATTTACTGCGTAAGAATTAAAATATCGCGACTTTTATAAATGAATGGTACTGTTCCATTAAGCAGAACATATAATAATATATTAGATTTAATGACAGTTAAAAAAGTCACTGATGAAGCGCGGTCAGCTGTTTCAATTAACTACGCGCGCGACTTTGATCGTGAAATGAACCAGTTGCTCTGTTGGATCCGCCAGTTTTTAACGATAATAGAATAAAAAACATTTATAGGCCTATTGTCTGAACTGTTCAACACGCCAAAAGGTAAATGCTGGAAATTAATCCTTATTACGTGTGTAGTATCCTGTATTTTTTCGTTTTCATTTTTTGATATGTACTGCAGTAAACCGCCATAAAATAGAAAATTGACACCGAAAATAAAAATATCCTCATTATAAAACTAACATCCTTAAACTATATGATATCACCTATATAAATACGTTTGAAACAAATTTTTGCTGTTTACTGTTTCGGAAATATTAGTTAGTAACGTTTTAGTTTATCATATTTACGAAAATTTTAGGTCATCATAATTACGAATCTATAGCTAAAGTAAAGTGATCCCACAACAGGCCTCAGGAGGCTCTTGGGGTAGTAGGAGGTTAAGGCTCCCACTTTTTCTAGACAATCGGCACTTTATGTCAGCCGGGTTGTCAGTCCTGCGTGACGGCCGCCTTTACCCCCAGAACAAGCATCTGGTACTCATTTCCGTTAGAGGCTACGAATCTATAAATGATAAAAATTAAATTTCGATATTAATACGTTTATAAATGTATTCACTATATTTAGGGATACATCAAATTAAAAAAATTAATTGCAAGATTTTTTGCTGTCCGATTTGATATGGATTGACCCATAGTACGAAACTAGTATGCCTAGGCCTACATGATTGCAAGTACTGTGGGACTTAACTATAGATTAAAATAGAGTATTTCACGATCATATTATCTACATTTGACGTAGACGTAACTATTGATTTCAGTACTGAATTACAGGTGAATTAGGCCTAATACAGTTGTGAATATTTAAGTTCGTTGTACACAAAGCAATGGGTATCACTAGCTTGCCATCTGTCTTGACATTGTCTGAACCAGTCCTTGCATTTTGTAAGCAAACTAAGTTCGTTTGTTTGTAACTTCACATCCCAGTATTATTTCTCTCCGCTCTGCTTATAAGTAATGTCCTTTTTAAAAAAAACAAAATTTTATTTGGAATGTTTTCTGACAAGAAATTAAACTACTCTTTAGAGTAGAGACCATCAGATTTGTATGGTCCTGAGCCATCTATTAGCGAGGTTTATTATCCCCTGACGTGCCAGTCTCTGATATTCTATATGAAAATGTCGTTGAGACCCGCTTCCACAGCTTCAATGTTTTCGAAATTTCGCGCAAGTAATGAGCCATGGGTAGACCATGAATTGAAAAGATGGTAACCTGAAGATACAAGATCAGGACTATATTCTGGGTGTGGTAGCAGTTTGATTCCTCCCAATTCCTGAATTTTTGTCAAGGTTGTTCGTGCAGTATTCGATCCGGTCAAGTTTGAAACCGTGACCCTCAAAATTTCTTCCAGTTATTGAGAATTAAGTTCCGCACCTACTGTACAAACTCCCAGTAAATCTCATCTTCAAAATTCCATCAAGCACACAACATTATATTAGAACCGACATTACTTATGAGACATAATAGTAATAATAATAATAATAATAATAATAATAATAATAATAATAATAATAATACACTAATAACAATAGTCCATCGCGCTAGGGGATCCTTGACTTGTAAGCCAAGACCTTCTAGGTTTATCCCGCCTTCTGTGCCGATCATGGTATGGTTATATGCCTGTCTCCACACACACATACACACACATGTATATATTTATTTACTTATCATGGATGGCGGTAGGTAGGATACAGATAGAATTTATTTAATTCAACTTGACAATTTTTTCCACAAAACTCCCAAACGCTCTCTATTTATTTCACAATACTGCACTGTATACACACATACAATTGTTTGGTCTCTTCTTCTCTTTTTTTTTTTTTTTTTCCTTTCTTCATACTGCATGTTTCATTACAAACTAATACGTTACAACATGCATTGTGAACCTCTATAATAATTATGTTATAGCCTAACTAGGGAGTTGTATCTATTCTATTGAAGTCTATTTTTATTATGGATTCTGTAAATACTTTTAAATGATTTCTTATAAGATCTGGTTTAGCTGCTGGTCACAAACTTCCTGATGGTCCAACTCTGTCTTTGAGTTGATCACGCTAAGGCTGAAAATTTATCCAGTTATATATCAGGTGATCGATCGTCTTTTGTTCTGCTCCGCAATAACGGGCTGGACTGTCAGTTAGGGCGAATCTATGGAGATAGGCCCTTTTTAACCCGTCCAGTTACCATCACTGTGAATTCGAAGGTAGCTAGGAATGTTGTCCTCAATCTTTCTCTCACCGAAGGGAGAAAGGATCTCCAAGTACTTTTTGCAGAATTGTTCCACTGGACTTGCCATTTTAGAATTCTTTGTTTCACCTGTAAGTATTATCTGTTTAGATATTCGATCACGTACAATATCCTCATTTTCATCTTCCGATGTTGCTTTAGCTAGTTTGTCAGCCAATTCGTTTCTCACCATAGGCCTACCGGGATGAGCCTTGACCCAGCGAAAATGGATTACCCATTTTGTTCTTTTCGATCTCGCTGATTCGGTATCCTATTTTCTCTATAATTACTATTTATCTAATCAAGGATTGTTTGGCTATCTGGATACATGGCCACCCTCTTTCCAGCTTCGTCTATTGATCGAATGTCCCGTAATTTTTGCAATGCTATTTGTTCAGCCTGATTGTTGGAGCAGTTATTATCTAACCTGTATTTAAGCTTTTATAGTAGGCCTATAGTAGGCCATTTTATTACTATAACCGCAGTGCCCATTTTTCCATCGATTTTACTGCCCCAAACGTGCTTCGTTTGCTTTCTGAATTATCACCCGTTCCGAAAGATGTGCCATCTTCTTATATCTAGAGACAAAAATTAATTTTCTTCGCATTTATATCACTTCTACTCGTTCACAATTCGGACACAATTGGCCCAATTCTCATTTCCTTTTATATGTTATGTTTAGAACTATCTGGAAGTCAGTCTTGACCTCTCTCGAATAGAAGGTCCGAGTGGATGATTCTTCTAGAATTGATGTACCTGGATAATGATTCCTCCAGGATGTAGGTCTGGAGAGGAAGTTTGCAAGCTACACACTACTCGAATCCAACTCTTATTGTCCCTTGAAAGGAGTCCCTCCCCCCCGCAAAATTCAAAGGCGGCGAATTGACCAACGGATTAACAATGCCTTACCATATGATAGCTATACTGTGTAATATATGTCTCTCTTCCTTATTTTACCTCTCCATTTGTAGATAGCAAGATCGAGAGAGGATTCTAACTCTGGATAACATAGCTACATATCTTTACAAAGACATGGGGAAATTCCCTGACGAGTCATCACCTCAATACCGAGGCCATCTCCGAGATGACACTAACATGTAAGACGAACAGCCCATTCACACGAAAATTCATACTAAATCAGGTGAATAGGATGTGGATGATTATGATGACCAGATGACATTCGGAGACCTTAAAATGACCTGACATTTATCTTGCATGTGGGATAAAATAAAAAAAAATATATAAATAAAAAACTCACCTAAAAAACATTAGACAGGAAATCAAACTTGTATCAACTGCATCCATCTATACTATGTGTAGGCCACAAGGATGAACCTAGATCCATTTCTGTGATGTAATAATATCTGAGTTGGATTAAACTGTAAATCTAATATTATTAATGTAGGGAGCCCTTGTGACAGTGTTTTGGATAATAGGTTGTCTCTTTCTACTGTATCTGTACAAACCACTTCACCCCTACATCGACTCCCACTTCCAAATGGTCAAAAAGTTACTCCCTTTCATTCCAACATCCCTACAACTTTTGAAACTAATTTGCTATCTCTTTCTCGCAGTAATACATTTCAAAATAAGTGCACCATTGAATATAGAGAACCATATTATCCCCAAGTACTTTCTGTGGAAAAGTCCAACAGATGGAAAATTGAACCTTGCCGTATCTAGACAAGGGTTGTCCATTAGGAAATACATTTTTATAACGAGCAACGCTTGAGTCGCAAAGAAAATTATTTCTGATATTATAGTTAGTTCAGTTCTTCTTCATAGTTCTACAGTCTAAAGAGAACCTTGGTTTACCTCATAATAGCCTTTAGCTGTTCCCTATCCTTAGCTCTCATTTCCCAGGTCTTATCCCAAACTTGCAATGTTCTTCTCAAAGTCATCCATCCATATTTATCTTGGTCGTCCTCTTTGCCTTCTTTCCCTCCATTCTTGCATCTAATATCAGTTTTGGAAGTATGATATCCTGAATTAGTATTGTATGTCCCAGCCACATTAGTCTTACCAAGTTAACGAAACTAGGCTAACAATAATCTCTCCTAGGAGCCCATCAATTTCCTTATTTGATCCTATTCTCCTGTGACCATTTAGGGCCTACATATACTGAGTCATATAACTTCCTGACAATTTTCCTTTCAAAGACATGAAGATGTTAAAAAATCCTCTAATGTGATATTTTATCGGACTAATTAGCTCAGTAAATAGGATAAAAAAACACATTTTCAAAAGGTCTGGAGTTCAGATTTTAGGAGCCGACCAAGCTAATTGTTATTTTATAATGTTTTTCCTCAGGTAATGGAAATTAATGGTTCTAATTTCATTACCACGTTCAGTTTAATAATTTTTAATATTTTAAATATTCAACAACGCACAAATATACATAATGGGATCTACAGCTGTACGTGGAATATGTACCAAGGCAAAGACCTGGTATACTTCACATTTAGAAAGCATATTCCTTCTCAGACGTGAAGGAAGGGTTTGACTATCTGAAAACTCCACACCGAATTGACCGGGATTCGGATCCAGGACCTCCTGCTTGGAAGTCAGACACCTTGAACACAACACCACTAAGGTTTCTTATGTTTCATCTTTTAATATATAATTTAAAAACCTGTGAATGTACTGTAGATATAAGATAGCTAGGCCTATATGAATGAAGACAACAGCAGACATAGGACTACACAGTCAAATGGTACACATATGAAGATACTAAAATTCTCAAAACAAAATAGAAGCAGAAAACTATTTTTTATTTCAATTATTCATAGACGCTTTAACATCAAATGTTATATCACGTCTATTTGCTTATTTATATGACTGTATATAGGCCTATCTGTATCATACCTGCCCACATGGAACAAGGGAGCTCCCTTGCAAGAGTTACCTAACCAAGGTACGCTTACTTCCCTACAGATATCAGTGAGTTACAGTTAACCCATCACTTCAAGGAGACACCTAGTAAGGAATTGAAGTTTTAGTTGAATGGGAGAGGCGAATTAAAATTTGTACAGAGACCCTAATTTAGATTTGAAGTTATTTTATGAGTCCGAAAACCAACCGACTCGAAACTCACTTCTATATAAGTTCCTCTCGGAAGAACTGTCTCTTGGATTTTTCTATTCTAAAATTCCATCGACCTCGGCCGTTTTCTTTATGATAGACTTTTCTTAGGCCAATCACATTTCAATGAATTTTGATTTACAACCAATCACAGTCTTTTTCACCTCGATTTTATCAGTATCATTTTATCGCTTTCATTTTATCAAGTGGCTTCCAGATTACATATATAGTGCACGAATGTAACCAGATTCTGCTTGCGAGATATAATAGAAAAATGTTCGTAGCAATTGATTATACCATAAAAAAAAGATACCACTGTTTGTACTTTCTTAAACGTATTATTTCTCAGGAATTAACGTTGCAGAAAAATATAATTGGCATCTTTACATCATAGGACATCAGAAATTAATTAATAATCTGTAATATGGTATCTTTACCTTGTCGTGGTGGAGTGGCTTGTGTGCTTAAATGATCCTGAGAGCTATGCCGGCGGTAGCATTGCTGCCGATAGGGTTACCCATGCCGGACTGGTCGAAGGTGATAAGCCAGACGAAATAAGTACCTTGGTCGAAAGAGTGACGATCTTTCACCGTAAAAATACAAGCGTCAAGAAATGCGGACATGGGTTCTACTGGGGTAAAATTTTCCGGAGGTCAAATAGTCCCCCATTCGGTTCTCCGGGCGGGGACTACTTCAGGGAACCCATGCCAAAGGCTCAAACACAGGGACATGTTCCTAGGAACATGGAATGTTAGGACTTTATACAATAGCGGGGCACTAGAGATATTAACGCGGGAATTGGATAAATCGCCCTTGGATATAGTCGCTTTACAGGAAGTTAGGTGGCCAGGAGAAGGTAGTCAGGAATCAGGAAGCTTTGCATTATACTATGGGGGTGCAGAAAGACCTGCATTTGGAACGGGTTTTTTAGTCAGAAGGAGGATCCTATCCGCTATCCGAGATATTAAGTTTGTTAGTGATAGGATATCATACATAATTCTAAAGGGTAAACGACATGATTTTATAATTGTAAATGTACATGCCCCCACAGAAGATAAAGATGACAAGATCAAGGATGAGTTCTATGAAGAATTAGAATGCTTATTTGATAGCCTTTCACGATATCATATGAAAATTGTCTTAGGAGATTTTAATGCAAAAGTGGGGCAGGAAGATATATTCAAACCAACAATAGGCAAATTCAGTCTTCATGAAGATAGTAACGACAACGGGGTTAGATTAGTCACATTTGCCACATCAAAGAATCTCATTGTTAAGAGCACAACATTTCAGCATAAGGATATTCATAAATACACCTGGACGTCCCCAGATGGAGAGACTCGGAACCAGATAGATCATGTATTAGTGGATAAACGCTGGCACAGTAGCATCATTGATGTTAGATCAGTTAGAGGGACAGACTGCAATTCAGATCATCATCTGGTCAGGGTGAAAATCAGACAACGGCTATCGCTTATGAGAGGAACAAACGCTAAAGATGATTCAGTAAAATATGAATTAAAAAACTTGAAAAATGATGAAATGCGGCAAGAATACCAAATCAAAATTGCTAATAGATTTGAAGTACTGGAATCTTCAGATGACAATGTGGCAAACGAAGAAGAAACTGATATAAATAAAGAATGGGAGGCTATAAGAGATACTATTAAATTGTCAGCATCAGAAAGTATTGGTTGTTTAAAAAAAGAGGCAAAACAAGAAATGGTTTGATGAGGAATGTGCCGACATTGTAAAGAAAAGAAAGCTAGCAAAAATTAAATGGTTACACGAGCCAAATGAGGTAAATTTAGAGCAATTGGGTAGTGTTAGACGGGAAACCACCAAGTTACTAAAGAGTAAAAAGAGGGAATATTTGAGAGAGAAGATTAATGATCTTGAAATGAATGCAAAAAATAGGAACATTAGAGAATTATATCAGGGAATTAGTATAGAGAAGAAAGGGTTTCAGGCTAGAACAAACATAATTCGGAATGAAAATGGGGATATGATTGCAGATTCCAAGAGTATATTAAATAGATGGAAAAGTTATTTTAATCAGCTATTAAATGTACATACAGAACAGGACATTGAGGAGGATAAGTTACAGACAGCAGAAATGCTAGTCGCAGAGCCAAGTGCATTAGAGGTTGAAATGGCAATTGAAAAATTGAAGATGTATAAAGCATCAGGTTCAGATGAGATCCCAGCAGAACTGATAAAATCAGGGGAAGAAAAATTGATGGACAAGATACGCTGGTTGCTTAGTATGATTTGGGAAAAAGAAGCTCTTCCAGATGAATGGAAGGAATCAATTATCGTACCAATTTATAAGAAAGGAGATAAAACTGATTGCAACAACTATAGGGGCATCTCATTACTTTCAACTTCGTACAAAATTCTAACAAATATATTAGTAAGCAGACTTGCTCCCTATATTGATGACATTCTAGGAGATCATCAGTGTGCATTTAGAAGAAACAGGTCTACAACAGATCAGATTTTTAGTATAAGACAGATTTTAGAAAAGAAATGGGAATATAATGGTACTGTACATCAACTATATGTAGACTTCAAAAAAGCATATGATTCAATTAAGAGGGAGAAGTTATATAGTATCCTGCTGGAGTTCGGAATTCCCAAAAAGTTAGTTAGACTTATACGAATGTGTCTAAATGGCTCAACGAGTAGGGTGCGTGTAGGCAAACAGTTTTCAGACACTTTTGAAATCCAGAATGGGTTGAAGCAAGGAGATGCACTATCTCCTCTGCTATTTAATTTTGTACTAGAGCATGCCATTAAATCTTTAGAGAATAAGGAAGGTTTACAACTGAATGGTATTAATAAGCTGTTAGTTTATGCTGATGATGTGGTACTACTGGCCGATAGCGAGGAGATACTAAAGGCCAACACGCCACACACTATTGAGTAACACTAAGAAATTAGGACTGGAAGTAAATATCAGTAAAACTAAATATATGGTCACACGTAGAAATACATTATATAATGGAAATGGACAGCTAATGACAAATGAGGGAAATTTAGAGGAATTGGCTGAATTCAAATATCTAGGAACAATAATCACAAATAGGAATGAGATGCACAAAGAAATTAAACATAGGCTCAATTCTGGAAATGCATGCTATTATGCATTGCAGAGACTTTTGATGTCCCAACTCCTTTCAAAAAACGTTAAGCTGAAAATATATAAAACTATTATTCTACCAGTTATATTATATGGGTGCGAAACATGGACTCTTACTTTAAGGGAGGAAAGGAGATTACGAGTATTTGAGAATAAAGTTCTTAGGAAAATTTTTGGACCAAAGAGAGATGAACAGACAGGTGAATGGAGAAGAACTACATAACAATGAACTACATGGTCTTTATAAGAAGCCAGATATAATAAGAACAGTTAAGTCCCGTAGACTGCGATGGGCAGGACATGTTGCGCGTATGGGGAATGAAAGACGTGCATGGAAACTTCTTGTAGGAAAGCCAGAAGGAAAACGCCCAGTTGGTAGACCAAGAATGAGGTGGGAGAACAACATTAACTATGATTTGAGGGAAGTAGATTATACAGGAAATGATTGGAAAGCATTAGCTCAGGATAGGGATGTATGGAGAGCTTATGTCCGCGCGGCCATGAACCTACGGGTTCGATAGTGCCAGTGAGTAAATAAGTAATGCTGGTTATAAACAGTTTAATGTGTTTCATTTTTTCTCCACTAGGGTGAATTCTTACATATTGCGATCCTTTAGCAATAAATAATATGATCTGGTTGCAGTGATGAACAAATGAAGCATAACAAACGTTTCTCATTTGTTTTCAAACATCGCCGTTTACATTAAATATATGAATATTTTAAAATAACTATATTTAAATAATGATTTGTGAGTAAACAGCTTAATTTTATTCGTTAAATAGTCCTAACAAATGCCACTCTTGATTTCCAAATTCTCTAGATAAATTGGAAATCACTCGTGGCATTAAATTACTTATGATAAGTGCCAATGTAAACAAAGGATGCGAAAAGTGAGAACAGTATATGTTGCAGAGTGATAAGATGTCCTATGCTGATATGTATCGAACAATAGATTATTATAAGATTGCGTGTTTAAATTATGGTTGGAAATAAATACTGGAAACGAAATTCTAAGTAACTTGGTATCGAAATATGAAGAATCTTGAGTAGGAGAGCTAGAGAGTAGGCCTACAATTTTCTCCGATCTTAGAGGCGGATCCACTAAAATTCGTAAATGGAAAAGTGATAATATGGTGGGGGAATTAATATATATTTCGTCATCAGATATATAGATGATAAACTACAGTGACGGGTATTAAAATTAACTGCCACTATCCTTCCTTTCTCCATGGTTTTGGATTCCTTCTTCATCCCATACCAATCGTCTCTCTGTTGTGCTATTCTAATTCCCATTCTACTGAATTACTGTTCCACAGTTTACAATCTTCGATCTTCCTTTCTTCCTTCCTTTCGGGATAGCGTCGCTGCCTCGTACGCAGCGGGCCGGTCGGGACAAGTTTCCTAGGTGATGCTTTTTCGGGCTTTTTCCTAGTCTGTAAGACAAATGTCAGGACATTTTAAGGCCCAAATGGTTCCCAAATATCATCGGTCATCATAATCATCATTATCATATTCGCCATATTTAGTATGAATGATGTGTAGAATCCGGATGTTAGGCACTTAAAAAATTCAAAATAGGCAGGCAAAAGGCACTAAAAATCATTACTATAGGCACTAAAAATTCAAAAATAGGCTCTTACAAAAATGGACTACAACATAAATTTTTACAGCCTTACGTTAAGAATATAAACAAATGATAAAAACTTACTGTACCAACTGAAAATATTTATATCATACTTTATTTAATAAAAATTACATATCACTGACGTACCCTGTAGACTTTGTGTTCACTGTCAAAAACAATAAGTACCTACTCATCGATTGCACATAACAATAACATACTTTTTTTAATCTTCAGCTCTTACATTTTGTCTTCTATTAGACTGCACATTATTTTATAACTGAAAATGACCTTTCATTGCCACCCAGCAATGTTTGTATTAAATAATTTTAATTTCCAATACGCTTGGGATAAAATAAAGTGGTCAACAAAAAAATCATCTCCAACACATATAGAATAAAATTAGAGTTATCAACAAAAAGAAAATAATTTTACCATCAAAAGCGTGGGGTGATTTTTATGATTTTTACATTTTCTTCTTAGAGAGCTTACTTTTACCAATATCTGTTTATTATCAAATATATTAATTGGTATAGAGCACCCCACGCTTTTGATGGTAAAATTATTTTCTTTTTGTTGATAACTCTAATTTTATTCTATATGTGTTGGAGATGATTTTTTTGTTGACCACTTTATTTTATCCCAAGCGTATTGGAAATTAAAATTATTTTTCATTTTTTAGTTTCCTAATAAAGCGTGTTCTTTTAGTTTTTTAAAACTATTATTTATTTTTTATTTTTTAGTTTTAATATTTTACAGAATAAGATAAAAATGTAAATATCTTTAAATTCGATACTATTGTAGTATGAGCTAAAAGTAATACTCTTCTATAAAAAAAAACTCCCAGCCAGATTTGAACCAGCGACATATGGATTACTGAAATTATATACCACTAAGAGTTCACCGCTCTACCAACTGAGCTCTTACAACGATTGACTAAGAACTCGACAAGTCCGCAACCTATTATACCAGTTTTCATTTTTTTGATTTTCGGATGATTCTGGCCAGGATTTTAGAAACAAAATATGAAATTATTGTATTGTCACGGGTCCTCTGCACGTATACAAAGTTTCAAGTCGATCCAATGTTTCTAAGTGGGTGAAAATCGCGTTGAAAGATTCCATTACATTGATACAAAAACACGTTTTTTTATTTTCTGATGATTATGGCCAGGATTTTAGAAAATAAATATGAAATTACTGTATTGTCACGGGTCCTCTACAAGTATACAAAGTTTCAAGTCGATCCAATGTTTCTAAGTTGGTGAAAATCGTGTTGAAAGATTCCGTTACATAGATACAAAAACACTTTTTTTGATTTTCTGATGATTATGGTCAGGATTTTAGAAAATAAATATGAAATTATTGCATTGTCACGGGTCCTCTACAAGTATACAAAGTTTCAAGTCAATCCAATGTTTCTAAGTGGGTGAAAATCGCGTTGAAAGATTCCGTTACATTGATACAAAAACACTTTTTTTGATTTTCTGATGATTATGGCCAGGATTTTAGAAAATAAATATGAAATTATTGAATTGTCACGGGTCCTTTACAAGCATACGAAATTTCAAGTCGATCCAATTATTTTAAGTGGGTGAAAATCGCGTTGAAAAATTCAGTTACATAGATAGATAGATAGATAGATAGATAGATAGATAGATAGATAGATAGATAGATAGATAGATAGATAGATAGATAGATAGATAGATAGATAGATAGATAGATAGATAGATAGATAGATAGATAGATAGATAGATAGATAGATAGATAGATAGATAGATAGATAGATAGATAGATAGATAGATAGATAGATAGATAGATAGATAGATAGATAGATAGATAGATAGATAGATAGATAGATAGATAGATAGATAGATAGATAGATAGATAGATAGATAGATAGATAGATAGATAGATAGATAGATAGATAGATAGATAGATAGATAGATAGATAGATAGATAGATAGATAGATAGATAGATAGATAGATAGATAGATAGATAGATAGATAGATAGATAGATAGATAGATAGATAGATAGATAGATAGATAGATAGATAGATAGATAGATAGATAGATAGATAGATAGATAGATAGATAGATAGATAGATAGATAGATAGATAGATAGATAGATAGATAGATAGATAGATAGATAGATAGATAGATAGATAGATAGATAGATAGATAGATAGATAGATAGATAGATAGATAGATAGATAGATAGATAGATAGATAGATAGATAGATAGATAGATAGATAGATAGATAGATAGATAGATAGATAGATAGATAGATAGATAGATAGATAGATAGATAGAATAGATAGATAGATAGATAGATAGATAGATAGATAGATAGATAGATAGATAGATAGATAGATAGATAGATAGATAGATAGATAGATAGATAGATAGATAGATAGATAGATAGATAGATAGATAGATAGATAGATAGATAGATAGATAGATAGATAGATAGATAGATAGATAGATAGATAGATAGATAGATAGATAGATAGATAGATAGATAGATAGATAGATAGATAGATAGATAGATAGATAGATAGATAGATAGATAGATAGATAGATAGATAGATAGATAGATAGATAGATAGATAGATACAGGTCAAGCTAATATAAAGCGTGTAAAAAAGAAGCAATGCTATACTATAGAACTTTCTCGAAGCCTTAGTACCGGAGCATAATACAATAGGACCTAGCTTAGAGCTATTTTGCTTAACGGGAGTGCATGAGGTGGAAAAATAAATAGTCAGTATTTGTTATTTCGCCCAACGGGAGTGCATTGAGGAGAAAACCATATATATATATATATATATATATATATATACCTGCTAGGTTGTTGGCCTATTGTCATCCTTACCTTAAAATACTCTAACATAATTTATAAAAAGAACACTTGAAAATTTCTATGCAATGATATGTGTCATGAAGTTTGTCCATTTCAATTCATTTAATTGAAATACTAAGGTGATTTCCAGAAAAATGGCAAATAGGCATTTATATGCATTGTAAGCTGAAATAGGCATTTATAGGCAAAATTAACTTCATGAAAAACAACTCTAGGATCATTGGTATGAACTTAGCCTATATGAAGTCACTTTTACAATATCTATAATAAATAACTATAAGCATTTTACCTAACATCCGGTCTCTAATTATGTGTTTCGTCTTAATGTGTGATGTCTTGGAGGAAGCGCTGACGTTGTGTTGATCACTTCATTCGGGAAAACCCTCCATAGGCCTATCCCTGTGTGGTCAAAAACGCATTGTGTGATCCACAGTTTAAAAATCCTCTCCAGACAGAAGGCCCGGACGGCGTGTGGCATGTAAAAAGTGCCTATAAGGTGAGAAGTTAAACTGAGATAAAAAAAATGAGAAATCTATCTTAACAGGTTCATATCTCAAACTACAATTATTTAAAAATTAACTCAGGCTGAATGGTTTAAGATAGCCTATCTAAAAATACACAAACACACACAGGCCTATATATTTCGATGTTATAATTTAAATTTTGACATTTAGCAATGGAGGTCAAATATTATTTGAAAAGAAAAATTAACGTCTGAACTGGGGTTTGAAACCGAGATGTCTTGCTTTATACACTAATGCGCTACCATTAACGTTATTCAGGTAGGCCTACTAGCGTATAAATCTAAAGGTCTCGGGTTCAAATCCCAGTTCAGGTGTTAATTTTTCTTTCCAATTATCTAATTGTATACGAGGAAAGAAAAATTGATATAGCCTATATATATATATATATATATATATATATATATTATTTGAAAAGAAAAATAATACGTGGACTGGGATTTGAACCCGAGACCTCTAGCTTTATACGTTAGTGCGTTACCACTTACGATAAGGCCTATTCAGGCTTCCAATACAACCAACAATTTTTTTTTCCTCGTATACAATTAGAGAATTGGAAAGAAAAATTAACACCTGAACTGGGATTTGAACCCGAGACCTTTAGATTTATACGCTAGTAGGTCTACCTGAATAACGTTAATGGTAGCGCATTAGTGTATAAAGCAAGAAATCTCGGTTTCAAACCCCAGTTCAGACGTTAATTTTTCTTTTCAAATAATATATAGGCCTATATATATATATATATATATATATATAGATCCGGGTTCGAATCCCGTCCAGGCATTTATTTTTCTTATCATACCATATTAAGCTTGCATTGCTCAATGTTAAACATTTAATTATAACACACACACACACACACACATATATATAAAAAAGGTAAAGTGATCCCACTATAGGCCTCAGGAGGCCCTTGGGGTAGTAGGAGGTTAAGGCTCCCACTTTTTCTTGACAATCGGCACTTGATGTCAGCCGGGTTGTCAGCCCTGCGTGACGGCCGCCTTTACCCCAGAACAAGCGTCTGGTACTCATTTCAGTTAGAGGCTGAGTCGACCCCAGGGCCATAGTGCCATCAGAAGGTTTGGGTCAGTTTAAAAATCCTGACCCCACCGGGACTCGAACCCTCGACCTTCCGGCTTGTAGCGCAGTGCCTTAACCACTACGCTACGGCGTGCCCCCACACATATATATATATATATATTATATACATTGAGAGGGGATTTTACTCGGGATGGTTCGATTTGTTGTCCAGGATATAGTAGATGGACAGTTTGGTGCTCCGGACTAGTTGGGTTCAGGTTCGGTAGACCAAGATTCTGGTTTCTCGGGTACACGAGAGGAAGGATCTTCACTAGGGAAAACAGTAGACTCCTTGTAATGACTTGAATTTGACGTTTCGTTTCATTTTCGTTCAGATTTTTACACTTTGTATTTGACAACTCGACACGACGCTCAAGGCTGTAGGTGGCCGGAATTGCATATTCATTAGGCACTACACGTGTTAGAGTAACTATTATAACTCCGATGCGTAACTCGGTCTACTTTTATACTAGCGGTAGGCGTCCAATACGTGTGCTATCATTTATCATTTATCTATAACTTCTTTGACTTTAAGTCCCTATAATCTGAGGGTCTAAAGTAATCTTATGTATATCACGTGGGTTTTCACTAACTCAAGTAAATTTGTCTCTACCGACAATTCTATCACTGATATATAAAGTGCGCTCTAATTGATAGCGCCGAAACTTAGATGAAGCGCTATTACTGCTGGCGCACCCGCTTGTGACTTAAATTTTCATCAAGAATGTATTTTTTATTTTCTCTGGGCGACCTGGTAATTCTTCCACCCACCTAGGGCCTTCAACCTCTCACAAAGATTTTAGATGTTACAATTTACTGTATTCGCTATTTCCTTCTTGAGGGCGGTCGTTCGGGTGTTAAACTCAGGCATTTGAGGTCATACCCCACCTTTAAATTATTTATGTCCCTACATCAATTTTGCAGGGTTGTCCAAACTGAGAGTTATTTTTAATAGAACGAATTTTGTTTGTCGGGATCACTCATGTTCCGCCAAAGGGATCCCCCCTATAGCGCAGGCATGTTTTAGTTAAATTGCTTTGGGAGAACTTTTCTCCTAGCTTAGTTTGGGAAAACCCGGTCGTTTGTCCACTGCTTCGGATTTAGTAATTGTTATTGCATGCTAATAATGAACTTTTATAAGATTCATGATGTGTTCCGTTGAGGTATTATTCAAAATTAAAATATAAAATTATGGAATATTCACCTGAAAGGTCCGTCTCCTCAACTTAATCAATTATTTAACTGTAGCGCTTTCGGGACTTGTCCTATCATCGGCAGGATTCAAAACTGGTGTTTCACTGAAGATCTTGTAGAGGGGGTTACATGTATTGGGTTCGTTTTCGTTTATCGATTGTCGTTGTTATGAGCTGCTTTCATGATTTCCATCTCTTCGAGTACGTTTATCTTCGCTGGGTTATTTTCTCTGTGCATTATTGTTAGGGTGTTTTCAATATTTAACATGCGATGTCCTTCATGGATAACGTGTTTTGCATAGCTTGATTTTCCTTCGGCGTGAATAAAGTCTCGAAAATGTTATTTAAATCTTATGTTAAAACTTCTGTTTGTTCTTCCTATATAAAATTTGTTGCAGTCCTTACATGTTAATTTATGGATAACACATATACAGGAAAAGAAACGACAAAATTAGCCAATAAACTAAAGAAAGCCGATAAAAAAGTAAAAATAGCATACAGAACTAATAACAATTTAAACAACATAATAAACAATAACATTGAAAAAAATAACATTCAACAGCAAAGGAGTAGGCCCTATATAAATTGGCATGTAAGGACTGCAACAAATTTTATATAGGAAGAGCAAACAGAAGTTTTAACATCAGATTTAAATAACATTTTCGAGACTTTATTCACGCCGAAGGAAAATCAAGCTATGCAAAACACGTTATCCATGAAGGACATCGCATGTTAAATATTGAAAACACCCTAACAGTAATGCACAGAGAAAATAATCCAGCGAAGGTAAACGTACTCGAAGAGATGGAAGTCATGAAAGCAGCTCACAACAACGACAATCTGATAAACGAAAACGAACCCAATACATGTAACTCCCTCTACCAGATCTTCAGTGGAACACCAGTTTTGAATCCTGCCGATGGTGGACAAGTCCCGAAAGCGCTACAGTTAAATAATTAATTAAGTTGAGGAGACGGACCTTTCAGGTGAATATTCCATAATTTTATATTTTAATGTTAATAATGGCACAGTCTTGTAATTTCGATGGGCAGGACATGTTGCATGTATGAGGAATGAAAGACTTGCATGGAAGCTTCTTGTAGGAAAGCCAGAGGGAAAACGCCCAGTTGGTAGACCAAGAATGAGGTGGGAGAATAACATTAACTATGATTTGAGGGAAGTAGATTATACAGGGAATGATTGGAAAGCATTAGCTCAGGATAGGGATGTATGGAGAGCTTATGTCCGTGCGGCCATGAACCTACGGGTTCGATAGTGCCAGTGAGTAAGTAAGTAGCCTAAGTAAGTAAGTAAGTAAGTATAAGAGCTTACCGTCTCATTGTATTTTGTTTAGTAGTGCATTTGACCATAATAGTAAAGAATGAGGTCGATAACCCAGCATTAGTTACCTAGTACTGGAGTCTTATTGATCGCATATGAATTTGTTTATGGTCAGTCGTATCATCTTGATTATGCTACCAATGAATTCCTGGTTTCATCCCATTTGATTCAAGTATAAACATGCCCTACTTTCGACAATAATTAGAAGTTAATTAATTATTCACCCTTAATGAAAGTCCTTACTTCTCTGAAATAAGAGGACTCGGTTCAATATATAGGCTATATTATTTAAAGTTAAATGTATACTTAATTGTCACAAAAGTTAATCTCATATAATTAGAATGAGAGGTATATAATTTTCATTACGAACCATATTTTAGTCATCTTCGCAGCTGTCTCCCCTTAAACCGATGGTCTCCACGTTCCCTATGCTAATTAAGACTACACGATTTTATCAAAGATAAGTACCCCGTATAGGGCCATGGGAAGAATTGATTGTCTGTAAACTGATATTTGCTGGACAGATTTGTTTGAAACTCTGCATATTGAGTCCCGATGATAAAGAAAATATAAAGTTTTATAGTAAAATCCAATAATTTGTTGTAATATTTTTGTTTCTTTTTAATAGTGAAAATTGGCTTATTATAGGCCTAAATATATAAATAAATAGCTTTATTTTACCTGGCAGAGTTAAGGCCTTAAGGCCTTGTTTGCCACTCAACCAGGTTTTTAAAAAATACAAAATACAAAAAAAATAGTCTTATAACTACATAAACAATTGCATATTATAAAAACAATACAATACAATCAATATTTATAATCTATTTTGATTTACTCTAAATTTAACGAATTAAATATATAATATGTAGCCTACAAGGTATAAAAAAACGAGAAAAAAATTATTAATGACATAATATAAATTTAAATAAATAAAGAGAAATTAATGACCAGAGGTTCCAAAGATGGCCCGCTTTAATTTATTTTATTAATTTGCAGGTTTGAAATAATTATGTAGGCCTAGGCCCTAATAAAATGTTTAAATTGAATGAAAATGTATCTTATCAAAGAAAACAAATACATTTTAAAATAAAATAATGAAACATGACTTGAATAAGCTTCTAAACGTAAATCAATCTAAATATAGGCCTAATCATCAACCCAAACCGGATATTTAGGCCTACATAGTTCTTTGTAACTTTTTTTGCCTACACACTTCTTTTTTTTTTGTTCATTTCCAGAATCTGAAATCACAGATTACAGAAAACAAAAATAAGTACAAAATATGTATCGTAATTTAATAATAGGGTTAAATCCATGGCAATATACGTCCACATAGCCTATGCATCTCCGTAATTTTTACCACTATAAAACACTATAAATTGTTAGTTGAATCTAAATCAAGATAATCAAGAAAATAACAGTTGATGCATTTTAACGGTAAAAAAAAAAAAAAACATTTCTACCAATAGCAAACAGGATCTAACAAAATTATTTGATAGTTTATAAGTAAACCATTTTGTTGATCTTAATATGGGATTATTTAGCAAACATAACTTAGGCCTAACACAAAAATACAGCATCATACATCCCTTTACTCTCAAACTATCTATCTATAATGGCGTAGCCCATTGTTGAGCCATAACCTCTCCTTTGTAAGGAATGACTAGACCAAGTTAACTTTTAGTTACCTTATTTGTTCATAGATGTCATGGATGATAAGGTATTACTAGGGCGTTGATGTCGGTAAATGTTGCTTAGAGGCCTCTTTATTCAGGCTTAATGATATTTTATGAGTCTGAAAATCTTCAGACTCGGGATCCACGGCGTAAAGTCCCTCTCTTAGGACTTGCTCCTTGGATTTTTCCGTCCTAAAAAATCAATCGACCCCGGCCGGGTTTGAACCCGCGAGCCTCGGAACTAGAGGCAAGGAGCATAACTATTAGTATACCGCGGTCACTCAATAATTTTTAGTTGAATCTAAATCAAGATCGAACGCATGACTTGTTTTCTCTCTGTATTGCCGCTTACTGACGAGAAAATAACAGTTGGGGTGCATTTTAACGGTCAAAAGAAAGCATTTCTATCAATGGCAAACGGATCTAACAAAATTATTTGGTAGTCTATAAGTAAACCATTTTGTTGGCCTTAATATGGGATTATTTAACAAACATAACTTAACACAAAAATACAGTATCGTACATCCCTTTACTCTCAAACTAGCTATAATAAACTAAATAGGCCATCGAGTAACAGACCAAGAAGACCTTTGGCCTACCAGCCGACTGGTGGCTTCACATCCACATTATGTCAATCACAGGTGTGGACGATCATCCTACCAGTATAGGAGTGACATGTGGTCAGCATATTATAGCTGGTGTAGCTGCTGATTCAAGCTACCCAAATTCCTCACGATGCTGGGTAGCACCGATTCCATACTAGCCGAAATTTCACGAGATAATTTATTCCACCACGAGGACTCAAATCTGCGCAAGTCCCGCAGCTCTGTACTAAGGCATGATATCTTAAACCGCTCGGGTATGACGTGGGAATTACTCCACAAACAATCCACATATATTGTCATACTTTTTTTTCTCTAATGAACAGTGTTACAGCTTTTGCTGCATAAAATAATATGGGTATGATATGATACGTTGTTCTCCCCTGATGTTCTTCCTGTACTGGAAGACCAGTGGAGCTGTAATTGCAAGGGATGCGTGTCACGCAGTTGGGACATCCACCCCCGTACCACCCTCCCCAATATACATGTATAACCCTTTGCCCACCCTCCGCACATACAATCGGATTCAATCAAATCATCGCACCGGGAGATAAACTGGTTAATGTACCGGCATCTGACTCCCTCCTCTCACCCTCGCCCAATCACATTACTGCATCAGCATCCCCTCATACACAGACACCAATTGTGTCATTACCGCCGGGGTTCATCTGCATACAACCAACTTCTCTTTAAACATATCTCTCTATTGATTTATATTATAAATTTATTACGTTAATATTGGGTTAATGTTCATCTCTCCTGGAAGAGTTAGATCAGTTGGTAACGACTGAGACTCCTATTCGGCAGATTCTGGCTTCAATTTCCGGTTCCGAACAACCTGTATGGACTTTCTCATGGTTTTCTAAGTCGTCAAAGAAAATGCTGGTTTGGAATTTCATTACCTGACCAATATTATAGCTGTATTACTTTATATATATATATAGGCCTATATATAGATTTCTTTGACTACTTAGAAAACCATGAGAAAGTCCATACAGGTTGTTTGATGAAAATCCATAACTTGTTTAAATAAATAAAAATAAAACTTACAGTTTAATGTGATTTTCATATTTATTAAAATATAAATTAGTTACAGCTGTTTCGGTACTTTGTACCTTCTTCAGACATGATAACAAAATTCATTAATTTATCATGTCTGAAGAAGGTACAAAGTACCGAAACAGGTGTAACTAATTTATATTTTAATAAATATGAAAATCACATAAAACTTTAAGTTTAATTTTTATTTAATTAAACATATATATATATATATATATATATATATAGATATTATAAATATATTTTTGACATTTGGCAATGAAGGCAAATATGACATGAAAAGAAAAATGAATGCTTGAGTCGGGATTCGAACTCGAGTCTCTAAAGAGTTCGAATCCCGACTCAAGCATTCATTTTTCTTTTCATATCATATATATATATATATATATATATATATATATATATTGTATAAAGTAACCTTCTAATTGTCGAGAAATGTTCATTCCGCACTTTGGCTCTCCTTTTTCTTTCCTATTAAGAGTTCAATTTTCTTAGTATTTTAAGTTATTATTGGTAGTGGCATTATTTGGTAGAATTGAAGTTGTGTACCTTGTATTTTTTATGTATTAAAGTTCTTTTAGTGGCAGATTTTTTCTGTAATTTTTAACTTTTTACTGATATAATCATTTACCATTTAATTATCACCATCAGAATCTTCCTCCAAACTTCTCTACCCCTGGTAACCTACCAGTAGCTCTTAAGTCCTAAGGACATCACCTCTTCTAATATTCCATCTTAAGTTTTGTCTTCAAATCTTCTGGTTTACTTTCCACAATTATTCTTCTCATTATATAACTTTCATTTGGATGTGTCCTGCCCATCTCAATCTGCTTATCTCATTGTCTGTAATAATAAGGACGTCCATCTGCTCCGTACAGTGGGCTGCCATTTCTGGATTCTGGTTTCAATTTCTGTGCCTTGCAGTTAAAAGCGACAGTTAATTTTTGGACACGGCCTTGGCACATCATAACGTTTCACTGGAATAAATTGCAAGGTAGGTTTCGGCATGCAAATGTTGAGAGTTCCCTGTAAGTCAAATTTGGCAAAAATATATTTGATTATTCTGCTTATTTTTGCCTCAAGAATTCTACTAAATTACAATGACTATTTAACTCATGCCCCAAATGGGACTCAATGGCCAATCACGTTTCAATTATTTCTGTTTTACGACCAATCAGAGTCGTGTTTCACGAAATATTTATCAGTGTTATAATTACCATATTAAAGAAGGCTCCTCCTTTTTAATATTCTGAACAGGTCTGACCATTATTTTGCAGTGACTGAGCCTACGAGAAGCACGGCGACCAGATTGTATATATAGTGAATGAATGTCAACACATTGCCGCATGCGGGAGTTAATATAAAAACATTTGTAGCAATTGATTATACCACCAAAAAAAGAGACCACTGTTTGTACTTTCTTAAATGTATTTTTTCCCAGGTAATAATCCAGAAAAATATAATTGTCATATTTACATCATACGACATCAGAAATGAATTAATATACAGTTTGATGTGTTTCATTTTATCTCCACTAGAGAGCATTCTTACAATATTGCGTTCCTTTGGCAATAAATAGTATGATCTGGTTGCAGTGATAAACAAAAGAAGCAGATGAAGCGTACATATCGCTTCTCATTTGTTTTCAAACATCGCCGTTTACATTAAATATATAAATATTTTAAAATAACTATAGTTAATTAATGATTTGTGAGTAAACAGCTTAATTTTATTCGTTAATTAGTCCTAACAAATGCCACTCTTGATTTCCAAATTCTCTAGATAAATTCACTCCTCACTTCGTGAGTCGTGAATTTATCGATAATTTGGAAATCACTCGTGGCATTACTTATGAAGGTATCTTTCAACAGTTTATTTTATTTATTTAGAAAGTAGTTTGAATTCTAAGAAAAATGTAATCAAATATATTTTAATATTTTACTTAGATTCTAATGAACATTCTGTATAAAATTAGGAGAGATAAAAATAAAAAAAGAGAAAATAAGAAGCAGTTGGATATTTAAACAGTAAATGAGTAGGTGAATAAAACAAGATATAAATGGAATTTGCACATACCAAATGGAACCATACAGAATAGTCCGTATATCAAAAGATCTGGAAGACAAAAGATAGGTTGGAAAGATTATTTATTTCTCGACTGTAGACCTAACATAAAGGCCTAACTGTACAAAAAAGAAGAAGACAGAATATTGACCGTAAATTGAAGTCAGAACTAATTTTTCTCGAAACTTAAGTTTTTTTTTGGCAAAGCGATGTTTGATTTTTCTGTTTATCTTGCTTCTAGTAGATATTCGTCTCCTAAATTATAATTTATCTTTCACCCTCTTTAGTGTATTATTTTTAAGAATCTTGTTAATTTGAAGTGGTTTTCTAAGTGTTGTAACTTAGAGTAGATATTTATACTTGACAATTATTATAAGAGGTATGACCAGAACTGGCACTAGTTCTGTTTTCACGCCACCTCCCGCACCAAGCCAATCGCACTAATGCGCGATCCATGTTCTGAAAAGACAAGTTCTAAATTGTTATTCGACCACAGCGCCGCCATTCTGTCGGCAACTTGGGGTGTTCGCTGTTTCTGTTGCATATAATAGCCTTAAAACTCAAGGGGCAACTAGATAAGACTAAATGCGTTATGCAAAAATGAACGAAGTACCACGTTTATAAATAAGATATATAAGACACGCCATTTTTAAAATGATGTTACACGTTTGTATTTACTCTCAATATTAAGTAAATAAAACAAACCAAAAGTATTGAAAAATATAATCCTAAAAGAATATGTCTTTCTCGTTAAAACAAGCATAAATAAGTAATAGAAATAAAACAATATAAACGTAGATGTAAGAAAAGCATAAAGTGTATCATTATACAAGTTTAAGAGATATATACGAATATTTTCGTTAAAAAGTGCTAAGTAAATAGAGAGTCATTCTTTTATTGAGTTATAAATTGGAACGCATTTTTTATGAAGAGGTAAAAATAGGCCATGCACTGTATTGTCTTTATATCTCAATAATTCAGTTGTGTCATATGAAATTTTTATTTGCCCTCATATAGGCTAACTTATAATTGTGGAGCACATTTTCAAAATGTCTTTTGACTTTTAGTATCACTTCACTCTTTATACATTCTCTATGCTCAAATTTTTGTTTCAAAACATCCTTTAAATCATTACAATATTGCGTTAAAAGTGGTTATCGTGGTGTAACTATTCTTTACAGTAAAATAAAGACCTATATTACTTCCCAAAATGTTATGAAAATGAACAGAAGGTGTTTTGAAAATAAGTTCCTCAATAATTATTATCAACTTTAATGAACGACGAATTCAGTTTTATTATTAATTTATAAGCTTCTGTTTTAATATCACGGAATTAGGATACTACTATCACGGATTTAGGAAGCATATAATGTATTTAGGAATCCTTATCTTGGAGAAACGAACGAGACATTTGGGGACAATTGTATATCGGTTTGGAGTGAATTCGACAAGTAACCTCGTGGGAGGGTCATATGAACATAGGCTAGTTCATATTTTGTCACCATTATCTAAAATTATACATTTGCACAAAAAAGTAAATGACTATCACTGAATTAAGCAACCATACCCTACTCTATTTTCGTAAAAGAATAGTTTGAATTCATAGGACCGTGTTTAGGACATGGCCTCACATCCACATTGTTAATCATAGATGTGGACAATCATCCAGCCAGTGTAGGGTGACATGTGATCCCTCAGCCGTTATAACTGGATTTCTTAACCTGAAGCCAATAGCCTACCTCTTATAGCTACCCACATTTCTCACGAAATGGGCACTGGTCCCATACTAGCCGAAATTTCGTGAGAAAATGTATTCCCTCATGCGGACTCGAATCAACGCAAGTCCCGTAGCTCTACACCAAGACATAATGCCTTAAACAGTTCGATTAAGGCCCGGAACCATGTTGAGAATATCGTTTGATTATTATTTAGGATATTCGTTCAATATGACATCATTTAATTCTATGCCCAGTCATTCAAGAAACCAAGCAATGTATAGGCCTACATAATAAAACTATAGGTCTATAGCCTATTGCGTAAAATATAATACGAAACAATTTAAAATGTTTAAATATATTAATGAAAAAATTTAGAGCGAGTTGGCTCATGCGATAACGTTTGAGTATCGTATTCTTGAAGTCCCGAGTACAAATCCCCTTGCCGATCAACCTGACTGAGGATTTCTTGGTTTTCCCCAATCCTTACGGCAAATACTGAGTTTAAATTTCATTACCCAAGTAAAAAGGGGGTAAACTGATCCCCCACAGGCCTCAGGACGCCCTTCGTGTAATGGGAGGTTAAATATCCAGCTTTCTAGACAATCGGCACGAGATATCAGCCGGGTTGTCAGCCCTGATGACGGCCGCTTTTATCCTTCGAGCATAACTCTGATACTCATTCAGAAGCTGAATCGACCCCAGGTGCCTATTTATTATTTCAGAAGTATTTTTCTTTCTTTCATTTTTTGAGCCTTCTTCCATAGTAGATTATCTCCCACTATTGATATTGGATCCCTTTGACCTCCCGCAGGAATTTTACCTTTTAACTCTCTTCAAATTCCTGCCATAGTGCCATAAGAAGGTTACGGCAGTTTAAAACTCTTGATCCCACCGGGACTCGAACCCTCGACCTTCGGCTTGTAGCACAGTATCCCCTAATTGCCAGGAACCATTTCATTACATTTCAACAATTCATAACAACTCATCATTACAAATAAAAAAACATAAGAGACGCGATATGATCTTGGATATTTGAAGTGTGTACAGATAGTTAAAAAATACTGTGTATGTGGTTAGCTTTCGATGAATTGTAGGCTTAGTTGTCATGCTCGCCTCTAGTTTCGAGATTCCGGCTCAGCCACGGTCGGTGGATAGGCCTAAGAGAATAAAAGTCGCGAGTATTGCTTCCTTCAACAAATTAATAAACTCACGGGTCCCGCATGTAAAATAACTCGTTTGAGAAGAGAGGACTCTGAGAAAATGTTGGCCCTTTGAAATTCAAATTTTAATTGTGACCCTAATAATCTGCATGGTTAAAGAGCGTTAAATGAGAAACTATCTATCTATCTTCCACCACCTAAGCGTTAAAGCCCTATAGCAACATACATTCTCTCTGAGAATAGATTCTATTATTACTTGTTGAAAAATAGCAAAATGTGGTTACGAATTACGTCATCTTGTGCCACCTATTAGTCTAGTAACTGTATAATTACCGATAAATATTCGCTCTGCGGTGTTATGATAGTGGAAAATATATTATTATTATTATTGTTATTATTATTATTATTATATTATTATTATTATTATTATTATTATTATTATTATTATTATTACTATTACCTATTAATAACATTATTTTCTAAAGGAAATCATGGTGTCGGTGCAGTATTAGGATGACGTGTGAAAGAAAAAGTGATATCAGTGCGTTATGTGGATGATAGTGGTGAGGTTACAAGGGGAAAAAGTGCACTTGGTGATAGCGCAAATTCACATGTCCCATATGGGTTAGGAGATGAAGAAGTGGAGGAAAGATATGACAAGGTAGAAGAGATTATTGAGAGAGAGAAAAAGGAGGCATGTGTTATCCTAATGGATGACTGGAAGCTGTAGTTGGAGAAGGACAAGATGGAAGTACAGTTGGGAGATATGGATTAGGAAAAAGGAATGTGAGATGCGAATAACTGGTGAGTTTCTGTAAACGGAATTCAATGATAATTGGAAATACAATGTTTCAACAGCATAATAGAAGAATAAGCCCTATGGAGAACAAACGATATCCGATGGACTACATACTGATATAGAAAATATTCCGAAATTACTTGAAAAATGCGAAGACCTACCAGGAGCAGATATCAATTCACACCATGTCTCACTAACAGGCGAAGTAGATATTTGCCTGAAGAATATAGAGGAAGACAGGTAAAAACAGTTTAACTTGGAGAAACTTAAAATTGAAGAGGAAAGGAGAAAATTCCAACAATATTTCAAGAGAAATCCTCTACCTTGGAAATCTCATATGGCAATACCAAGGAACATTGGAATCATTTGAAAACCTCTATACAGATAGCTGCAGAGGAAACAATATGATACAAAGAAAGCAAGAATATTAAGAAACCTTGGGTCACAGAAAAAATGTTGGAGAAGATGGAAGAAAGAAGAAAATGGAAAAATAGCAATACAGAAGAAGCCAAAAGAAACTACACAAAACTAAACAACGAACTTAGAAGAGAAACTGACACGGCAAAGGAAGAATGGATGAAGCAGAAATGTGAAGAACTAGAGAATCTGGAGAGGAAAGGAAAATATGATTTAATGTACCAGGAAGTTAAATGCTTGGACTATGGAAAGAAGAGCAGGAAAACTATATGGCTGATTGAGGACGAAAATAACACTCATCATCATCATCATTGGCGTGACGGTCCTTTTAGTTTGATCTTAGCCTCCCTCATATTAACCATCCATTCTTTGGTCAGTGGCCTTATTTCTTCAATTTGTTACGCCAATCTTCCATAGGTCCGCCTGTACATCGTTCATCCATCGTAACCTAGGCCTCCCAACGTTTCTCCTTCCATCCAGCTTAGCGTTTGATATCATCCTGGGTAAACGTGTCTCGTTCATTCTGCAAATATGGCCAAACCATTCGATACGTCTAACTTTAATATCTATAACTATATCGTTTTCTTTATATAGATCATATATTTCCTAGTAAGTTCTTATTCTCCAGATACCCTTATCCTTAATTGGATCATATATTTTCCTTAAGATCTTTCTCTCCCAGGTGGCAAGTCTTGTAACAGTTCTTTCTGATCTGGTCCAGGATTCACTGTCATACACTGCGACAGGTTTAATAGGCCTAATTGTTTTATATCTTCTTATTTTAATTTTCTTAGATATATATTTTATACCTTGATTGTATAATTTTGTTCAGAAATCTTAAACATCGGTTACCTGCTGCTAGTTTTTCTTTTATTTCAATTAATATATCATTATTCCTGGATACCATGGACCCTAGGTACTTAAAATTCTGTACTTCTTCAAATGTATCTCCATTTAATATTCTGATAGTTCCTCCGACGTCAGAGTTTAAGTTAGTCAAATATTTAGTTTCAATATTGATTTCTAGTCCTGCTAGTATTGTCTAGTTTTCCTTTTGAGTCACAATATAATTTAAACTGTTTAAATCTCTTAACAAAAGAACAATATAATCAGCATATGCAAAGTATTGTCCAGATATGTTACATATTGAGCCACCAGGATTAATAGTAAAATAACACTTGCCAACAAACGCATACTTTTTTTCTGTACCAGGTATGGAAACAGCCAATCTTTATGTTTTCGGGCGTGCTGATAAAGAAAATGTTAATGAAAATTCAAGATTAGCTCTCGTTCTGAAGTTATGCTAACTTTACATTATTGCCTACATAAGCTTATGCATGTGTTTACCTTGTTATTCCTTGGAGGAAGGTCACTGAAGGCGGAACTGCCTTGCCTGGCATTTGTAATTTTCTGCTGGTGATTCCCTTATTAGTGTCCAGCAGTAATCGGCTAATATTGATGCAATCCACTTTCCCTGTCATCTCATTTTCTCAACAGAAAATTTTCATCCCGTTTGGTTAATATTAAACCTGTGATCCTCGGGTAATTAACGGACACGTTATTCTAAGACTATCCACATTAACTGGGTGCAACGATAGCTCTAGACTCCAACCGATTTTACCTGCAGGAAATGTTCCAGGTTATTACATATTACAAACCTCGTGCGGGAAGTAAAACCACTGCCCTTTATGTATACTACGTACAATGCATATACAAAAATATATCCAAAAGGTGGTGTTAATGTAAGTTACATTTTAATTACTGCATTTTAAATGAACTGAACTTTATTTGAAACCATATAAAACAATAAATACGTACTTACCGTCATTTTATGACTGATTGGTATCACGGCCTGCTGTAGTCTCAACTAATAAATATTGCACACACTGTTAACGTTGGTAAGTTGTTTATAATGAAAGCAAATATTGTCAATAGAGATGTTATTATTTTACTATTATGTATTATTTTGAAAACACCATCGCGAAAAAAAAAAATGTACAACGCACATTTGTGAAGTGTTTTACAGAATTTCGGAACTTAAAACCTCGCTATTGCTCGGTTTTAAAACATTATCTCACTACTGTAATAACTACTTCCCAAACTCGTAATATACCACATCATTCCTGCATCAGATTTCAAAGCGAGTGGAAGCTAAAGCTCGTCCTCTTTTTTTTTTTTTTTTATTTCTCTTCAGAACTTGAGAAGACTGAAATTTAAAGTTATTCTACAATTCTTCTTATTATTATTATTATTCTTTATTTGTAGGATTTTCATCCTGTTTATGTCCCAAATCACTCCTCGGAATAAAACGTATTGGATATGTATCCACTGTCTATCCATCTCTTGGCTGGTCTTCCTCTTGCTCTTCTCCCGTCAATTGGTCTATCTTCTTTAGCTCTTTTTGCAAGTCTGTTGTTTTCCATTCTTTCTATATGAACTTTCCAATAGTTTCGTCTGTCTATAATAAATTTGGTTATGTCTTGAATTTGACATGTCTCTAATTTCTGTATTGTATATCCTTTCAAAAAATGTTTTCCCTTGAAGAGTTCTTAAAATCTTCATTTCACATGTGCTTATTATTTGTTTAGTTTTTGTTGTATCAGCCCTAGTTTCTGTCTCATATACGACAACTGGTCGAACTATCGTTTTGTGTATGCGGATTTTACTTTCTATTGACATAAGTTATGTTTGTTGCGCCAAATTAAATCTTTCATATATCCTGATATTTGTGCTGCTTTATCAGCTTGTTTCTTTACTTCCTTTATTAGATGTATAGTGTGTGTTATTAATCCACCTAAATAATTAAATTCTGATACTTGTTTTATTATTTTTCTTTCCACTTCTAATTTTACTTACATTACAATTATTCAACAAAAAGAAAATAATTTGATATTGGTGATGTTTAAATCCACCAAATTATTCCTAGTAAACTTGGAAGATGATTGAATTATATGAAATAAAACTAACTAATTACTTCATCATTAAAAACTGCTACTTATTAAAGAAGTGTTTTTTACCAAATGAACCCTCTATGCCCTGAAGACCTCTCCGCTCTAGCTACCTTTGCTAGCCAAATAATTCTTCATCCAACCAAAAATCCTTTTAAGCCTTTTAAGCCCTATAGTGGGGTCACTTTACTTTTCTATCATTTACTTTATCTTGTTCAGAGTTATAGGCCTAAGTCTACTGACAATCAAGATTGCAGGATGAAAACCGATTCCTTTCTCTTCATAATAAAATTACACAATACTGACGTATCATAAATAGGGCTAGGATGTTTATGTACTAAAAGTTTAGATTGCAACGTAGTATAATAATTTGTTTTTGTTTCACACACAAACAGTTGAATAGTATAATGTGAAGTTAGACTTCTGACTGTTTTTTGTTTTGGTTTCACTCATTAACAGTTGAATAATAGGCCCTATATACTATCTGCATTGTAAACTTATATTTTATTACATAAAAATCCTAGCCCTAATCTTAAACAAGCGCTTTGATCTTAGTACACTAACACAAATATTAATACCATGCAAACTAAAAGAACGTTTTATCAACAATTTATCGCATGAAAATTTCCACTGCCGCGCCGGTGCAAAATACTGGAAGGTACCGATATATCTACAATTTAGGTTCCATCCATAGTAATTCTGCCTGAGGGCAGGTCCTTCACTGCAATCATAGCATTTTATGCTATGCTTTGCAGCTTTATTAGGGAATTATAGGTGTGGTAGCTTCCCACACCGGTGAAGGATGATGATGATGATAATGATGATGATGATGGCCGGATGATTTTCGAGGACCGTTGGGCCCTAAGCTTCCTGACATTTGTCTTACAGGTGAGGAAAAACCCCGAAAAAGCCTCACCCAGGAGCCTGTCCCGACCGGGAATCGAACCCGGGCCCGTTGCGTGACAAGGCAGCACACTACCTCGAGACCACAGCGGTGGACAATTTAGGTTATATACACATATTATGCCTTACCATTTTTTAAAAAAAGTGTTTATTTCCTTAATACTTATCTATACTAAATTCTAAATTAAATTAACTTCTTAAATTTAGTCCGGATTTTTTAAGTAGGGCCTAGTGCTGTTTTTGCGGACTAGTGGTTACCATGATCACCTCTGGTTCTGAGGTTCGCGAGTTCAAATCCACCCAGGGATTAATAGATTCTTAAAAGCCTAAAAAAGCTTGATTATGACTCCTTTCGGAAGGGAAGCAAAGCCATGGTTCTCGTGTCATATATGGCACATTAAAGAACCTTAAGTCTGAAATCTGATGCCTCTAATGAAAATTTGTCGGTTTTTTTAACGCACAGGTTTGAATTGCGACGCTAATCATCTAACCTGTTAAGAGCGTCATTAAATAATATAGGCCTATTCTAATCTAATTTTTTAAAAAAGATTTCATATTTCGCGCATCTCATCTGAGCACGGTAACTAATCGGAGACACTATCTAGCAGCCCTGAGAAACTTTATAGGGAGATTTGGACGCATTTTTTATCACGTAGTACGCGTGTCATATTAAGATTGCGCCACAGTCGCTATTTGATCGATTGTAGACGAGAGAATCTGACAAATAAATGGAATGAAATTAAACAAGGGTAGTTCTTTCTCTATGAATAGAAATGTTATGTATTTTTCGATGACAAGCTTGAGGTTGAATATAATATAATATTGTTAGATATTATCCTACATCAAAGTTAATTGCTATATTAATTACATTTATACAATCTAGAGGAGTAGGCGAAGATTGAAAACACGGTTAATGGAAGGTAAGTGAATTTTACACAAATTATACATTTTTTCTCAAAAGTATGGTTTACT
Organism: Diploptera punctata; assembly: GCA_030220185.1. Classification (NCBI taxonomy): domain Eukaryota; kingdom Metazoa; phylum Arthropoda; class Insecta; order Blattodea; family Blaberidae; genus Diploptera; species Diploptera punctata. The sequence goes on from JASPKZ010003432.1 coordinate 1,835,834, forward strand.
TTTCAAAATCGTGTTTTCAAATTAATATGCTATGATTGCTGTGAAAGACCTGCCCTCGGGCAGAATTACTATAGAATAGAACTATGAATTATGTAAAATGACATGTCGTGTATTTTAATTGCAACATGACATCGTGTTTATGTTTAAATACCCCTTTTAAAAATCTACAGTTTATATCTGAGTGTCCCTCCGTCAGTCCCATGTCCGTCAGCCCTTCGTCCCTCCGTCCGTACATCGGTCCCTCCATCAGTCCCACCGTCGTCCCTCGTCCCTCCGTCAGTCCCTCATCCGTCCGTCAGTCCCCCGTCCCATCGCCATCCCTCCGTCAGTCCCTCGTCCCTCCGTCGTCCTCGTCGGAGGCAACCAGCTTTAACGCCTGGGGCACCCGACTTGCTGACCACATGTCACCTACTACAAGACATGTCAAGGCAGAGGCAATAAAGAGGATATTGGGCTAGCAGGAGAGACAGGGAGGGCAACCACCTGTAATGGCAGAGCAGTCTTCCACAAGATTTGGAAGTGTTTTCTCCAAGATTGGTACCTTTAGTTTCGGCGAATTAACAAAACTAAAATTATGGCATTTCATGGGAAGGACCCCATACAAAGTAAAATCTGTCTCCAGAATAAAATTTTAGAGAGATCTAATCAATGTAAATACCTTGGATATTATCTCTCTATCTGGGATGAAAAAGATAGTCCCTGAAAAAATTACTAGTTATAATAAAAGTTTAGGAATTATTAATCAAGTTATGGAACCATCCCTTGTACAAAAAAACACCAGATTACGTTTATATAACACTTTGGCTAGAGGCAGTGTTGACCTATGGTAGTGAAGCATGGACACTAAAAAGACAACATGAAAGCAGAATAACGGCTTGTGAAATGAGATTCATGCGCACAACAGCGGGTTACACCAGATGGGATCGGAAAAGGAACACCGATACCTTAAAAGAATTGAAGACTACGCCAATTTTGGAATATATTAAACAGTACCAACTAAATTGGAAACACCATCTTGAAAGAATGAGTTCAAATCGGATCCCCAAAGCTGTTTATAATTATATACCAAGAGGACGAAGATCACTGGACCGTCCTATGAAACGCTGGAGGGAAAATTTTCTATAGGATCGTAACAGGCCTTGGCCTAATACTTGGAAGGAAGAAGAAGAAGAAGTTTCGGCGAAGGATTCGAGGAAGTGAATCCCTCGGCCGTCTTCAGAACTTTATATATTTTTTGTTAAGGCCGTATAAGAGAAGATGTATAAGTTAAGTATTGTTTTCGTATGTTTGTCCACGATTGATTATAACGTATGAGTGAGATTATTATTATTATTATTATTATTATTATTATTATTATTATTATTATTATTATTATTATTATTAGTATTATTATTATTATCATCATCATCATCAATGGAGAAGAAGATCGTTTTGAATTACCTTAATTTCATTATTGTTTTTGTTAATTTGTGTTACAGTCGTTATCTTGTTTATTTCACTTCTTGACTACTTTTTGTATTAAATAGAGTTTCATTTTTAGTTAATGATTTATCTATTTTGCAAGAGATTTCCTTTCAAATATGAGTCCAGCTAATGTACAGCCTTTGAAATAATTTATGGCGTACAGATAATTTTCAAGTCTCAGATCGAAGCCACTGCGCATTATCAGAGATCAGCTATATGGTTCACAAGTATACGACTATTTGAGAAACTAAATCCGTTCAATTTCGTTGTATGTCGTGCAATGGAAAACAACTTCCTGTAAATAAGTAGTGCGGCAAATACTGAAAATAAAACAAAGCAAAAGGAATTAAACAAAAGAAAGAAAATTAATTGAAATAAGGACGACAGAGAGAAAAAAAAAAGCATAGCAGCAGGATCGAACACGCGACCTCACGCACGGGAAACAGAAGCTCCCTCCATTAGACCACCAACCATCTCTCCGAGAAATCGTTTGTATGAAGCAATGCAGTACTTTAGGACTTACTTGTATAATGAAATTAGGTATTAATTTAAATTAATCAGACGCATTTTGTATTAGTAATGAAAATAAATAATTTTATTATGCCATGTGTTTTGTAAACAAAGTAATGAGACGTTACAATCTTTATTAATTTTATATATATCTTAATATATAAAAATTTCGTGTCACGTTGTTTGTCCGCGATGGAATTCTAAACTACTGAACCGATTTTAATAAAATTTTACACACTGTGTGCAGTTTGATCCAACTTCAGACTTAGGGTAGTTTATAACTAAATTTATAGTCGGTTTATTTTTTTATTGCATATCCTATTATTTGTTTATTATTTAACAAATAGTTATAATTATCTTGAGTTCCATACGATTCTAACAGATGGCGGTGTAATTATCTGTGAATTCCATACGATTCTAACAGATGGCGATGTAAGTTAATTGGTTTATTATTTAACAAAGAGAGATCCAGATGGCTGTGCTTTTTGTTGCAACCGTGAATTTCAATTGAATTACAAATATTGATTATTTCATAATTTAAGTGTGTTCAGTGTTTATTTTATTTTCAATATTATTAATTTCGTGTGTAAGTATTAGTTTTAAGTAATCTGGCTGAAAGACAGCAACTTAATTTAAATTTTTAACGTATACCTTAGCAACAGCAACGCGTGGCCGGGACTTCTAGTATATATATCCATCCATAGTAATTCTGCCCGAAGGCAGGTCCTTCACTGCAATCATAGCATTTTCATGCTATGCTTGCAGCTTTACTAGGGAATTGTAGGTGTGGTAGCTTCCTTGCTTTCCACACCGGTGAAGGATGATGATGGTGATGATGATAATGATAAGGATGATGATGATGGCCATATGATTTCGGGACCGTTTGGGCCTTAAAGTTTTCCTGACATTTGTCTTACAGGTGAGGAAAAACTCCGATATAAATCTCACCCAGAAAAACTGCCCCGACCGGGGATCGAACCCGGGCCCGCTGCATGACAAGGCAGCACGCTACCTCGAGACCACAGCGGTGGACATATATATATATATAGGACATATATATATATATATATATATGAGCTGTTTCCTTTAATTTATTTATTTTCATATATTCCATTCCATAGTAATTCTGCCCGAGGGCAGTCTTTCACTGCAATCATAGCATTTTCATATTATGCTTTGCAGCTTTACTAGGGAACTGTAGGTGTTGGTAGCTTCCCGTTTATCTTAACACCGGTGAAGAATGATGATGGTAATGATAAAGATGATGCTGGTCGGATGATTTTCGGGGACCGTTGGGCCCTAAGCCTCCTGACATTTATCTTTCAGGTGAGGAAAACCCCCCAAAAAATCTCACGCAGGAGTCTGACCCGACTGGGAATATTTCCATATATATATATATATATATATATATATATATATTTATAATACGAAGCCTGGTAAAATGTAGGCATTATAAAAATTAAGGACATTATTAAATAATATTAAATAAAAAATATATATACCTGACCAGAATCGAACGTGGGCCCGCGTAGTCGGAAAACGAGCATCTTACCGACTGCTCCACTAAAGCGAAAGATACGAATGCTGCATGAAGAGAGACTTACGCCGTCCGCTTTATACTGAAACGAGTCAGAACATGTAACAACGCACTGGTGTGAATCGCTCTTCAAAACTCTTTTTTAACTTTCCATCATCAAGAGATGCGCCATCATTTTTTCAAAGTATGTACATGATTTAATATCCTCAAATCTCCTCACTCATGATCTTATTTAGAATTACGTTAAATACGTTAGGTCAAGTTAAAAGTATCAAGTGTTTGAGTCTAGCAGATGTATATAAAGGAGATGAAGCATGTTTGCGTAACTTGGGCCCAGCGCGCAGAATCTCTGTTATCATAATATGTATAGTATTGTTTACCGGTCCTCTCTCTTTGTTGTTTATGTTAGTGTCGCGATATATTGAATCTTTGTATTAAAGTTGAATGTTCTGAAAAGCTATAATCATACTTCGTAAATATTATTGTAATAAATTGCCGTGTAGTTTCGATAATAGTGTTGTAATTATAGATTATTCATATGATAATCCACGGAGACCATGCATTGGGCAAGAGTGAATTATATATGGCGGATCCTTTTCAGTAATATACTTCCTGGAATAAATAAAAATTTTATAATTTTTTAGTATTAATTTTAACACAAGACAATAAATGATAGTGTTATTTCATTAAAAAAACTAATCAAGACAAGTCTGGTTACTAAAGAGAGTTAATATGCGTGCAAATGCTTGGTGAACAGTTCAGAATAGAGAAACAATGCATAGGTTTAGTTAGGATCTATTTTTACTACATTATTTTAAACCTAATGCATTTTTAAATTTTCATTTTAAGAGCATTTAAATACTAACTTGTACTTAAATTACTTTATGGTTTTGGTTCTTAAAACACGCAAAAACAAATAGCATATAATTTCTTATTAGACCAGGCTCATCAAATCCACAGCATATACATTATCCAGATCCTGTTTGATATCTCTTAATGGAAATAACACAAGAAATGTTATTTCGTAAATAATTTTGCTTTTTTTTTATTGTTACTATAGAAAATTATTATAAAAAGTTTATCAATATTTTTGTTAATTAGGCCTAACATTTTCAGTTACTTTCTAATAAATAGTGATTTCCCCTTATTTACTATGTTCATCTAAAAGTGGAATTTTTTTTTTAATAAACAACTAGAAAATTGTGTAAATTATTTTAATCAAATTTACTAATTGATGAATTTTGAAAATAATTTATAGTTAAAGACATCTGAAAAGTTGCAAAGTTCTTGTAATTTTCTTCTGAAGAGAGTAAGAATAAAATAGGGGAAAATTGTTCACAAAATAGCATTTGTTAGCTTTCAAATAGATTTTTTAATGAATGGGACAGGATAGGGAACGTTTCATGCGATTGATCCATCTAGTCGGCAATGAGTAGTTGAAATGTTTCGTCGTTCAAATTCAGATGGCGCAGCAGTATAAAATTGCATTCAAAATTTAACATTGAGAGACACCTCTATTCGGTTCTTTATGGTTCATTACCAACATAATTGAACTGTCAAAACTATATATTAATATTTTTTTCGACAAACATCAAAATAGTTTTATACAAATGCATAATATAAACAAATGCCAAGAAATCAACTAAACATTACTTATAGCAGTGTAAATCTGTGATCTCCCTCTCCGTTATATTAAATATGCGTTTCATTAATAATAAATGTAGCCTATAATTCCTTAAAATGTTATACTAATCATTTTTCCCTTGATAATTTATTGTAATGTTATTCTGATAAGGATTTCTATATACTTTACTAATATGACCTTTATAATTTTATATTTCCTCAAAATGACGTAAGCAGTTTACAATGTACTTTTTTCCTTAAAGTGTAATGATTGTATCAGCTGGCCCGTATTTTAAGGTAAGGTAAAATTCACCATACTTTATGTCATGAATAGATTGCGCCTTTTATTTTAGTTTTAATCCGTTTATTGGTTGCGCTTTTACTTTCAGAGATGTATCATTTAAATTAAATGGTGGGAATTTAAATTATGGTTGCACCTAACCCCCAAGTAATAGTTACGGATATTTCACCTCATTTGATTCAAGAGCTTACATCTTTATTGAATGAGAATGAACGTTGGAGAGAAGTAGCCCATGAGTTTAATATCCGTTATGGTTTATTTAAGTAAGTATTTGACATATTTACTTCTTTTATTTTTGGGTTATGTAGCTATAAATTCAGCACCTTTAATTTCATGAAATGTAGAATTATTTGATTATATTATTCAAAATATTATAACATAACCTAACTTAGGCATAGGTGTATCTTAACTTACAGTTTTCCAAAATAATTAAAAGGAAGGAGTCATTTTACTAAGATTGTGGCTGGGTTATATTTTGGTGTTAGCTTGCATATTTTACTTGGAAAATTAAGGTAGTTATATTTTCAGTTACATATAACTAATTAGGTTCAAGTTTAGAATACCTTTACCTATGATTTTCCATACTACATTCTTATAATACTTTTCTATCTTTGCTAACATTTCATACTATTTTAAACGTTTTACAACGACACTTATAACATATTTTTTACTATTATTTAATATTTATCTATGTATCCAATGCTTTCTTCAAAGTTCTGCAGAATCATGTGCATGCGTGAACACTTTGAAGAAACTTCTACTAGATGGCAGAAATATCTGTGAAATTGGAATGACTAACATTCGAAAATATATTTTAAGAAATGGATATTCACTCACTTTAACTTAACTGATATATTTTTAAAGACCTATAGAACAACAGTGTGCATGCACCAGAGTTTATAGAGCCAGCGATAACCCACCATTGAACCACATATAAATTATCATCCTTTGCCACATATCGATTATTACTAAAGTTACAGCTTACGCTAGATGGCAACGTATCACTATGAAATTTAAATGTCCAATCTTTGCAGTAAATCCCCAAATCTATGTTAAAGAAATATATTAATAATATCAAAATTACCTAATGTTTATTAAAAATCGGTGTACACTTACTTATCACTTCCAAACATCGATCTACCCAGCAATAGAAAAATCATAGACTAAGTAATAAACTCTGTGGATTAAAATAGCAGTCAGGATCACATTATTGTCTAACAGTGTCATAATGTTGTGATTTGCATATTTAAATAAATACTTAAAAATTGTCAAATGTAAAAATTGTTTGAATAAGTTTAAAATATTAAAAAATATTAGTAAATACAGAAGAAAAGCCATAGTTCACAACAATAAACTGAAGAATCAAGGGTAAGTCATTCTGGTGAATAGCCGTTTGTGTACATCAGATTAGTTGACACTTCATTAAATAATATGCATGTTATTTATTTTGTTAGGTTCGGAAGAGGGAAGTTGGTGTACATCCATTTCTTATAAACATTTGGGAATTTATTGCAAAAGTTGGTCATACTTTCACACATGTCTGCCATCTAGTGGAAGTTTCTTTATGCATTTGCACATGCGCACAATGATTTTGTAGAACTTAGAAAAATTCTTGATAAAGGTAAACTAAACTTTTTCCTATAAATTATTTAATGTTTGTTTAAATAAAATCCTCATGTTAATAATGTCCAACGCTGTGGTTAGGAGGTAGCGTGCTGCCTTATCATGCAGCGGACCTGAGTTTGATTCTCGGTCATGACAAGTTTCCTGGGTGAGTTTTTTCTTGGGTTTTTCCTCACCTGTAAGACAAATGTCAGGTATCTTTGAGGACCAAAAGGTCCCTGAACATCATCTGGCAATCATTATCATCCCTTGGTGTGGAAAGCAACAGGAAGCTACCCTAATAAAGCTGCAAGGCTTAGCATGAAAATGCTATGATTGCAGTGAAAGACCTGCCCTAGGACACAACACTGTAAATAAAAAAAGATGTTACTAACAAAACCTTAACCCACCCATAGTTTTTTAAGGGGTTTATTAGGAAAATGCCTTACCATAATTTAAAAAGTCTCCAAAAATGGACAATTTAATGTTGCAGAATGTAAATAGTAATCTTAGGTTACATGTTTGTATGTATATATATATATACCGGTATATATTTATTTCTTGGTGAGAAAAAAGTATGAGAAATAAGAAAAAATGAATTAGAATTTGACATAAATATAACCTAAAAATAGTAATATAAACAATATGGATACTATAAGAATAGTCCTGTAGCATGGGAAAACAGAATTGCCATTTGTATTAGCATAGACTGATCATGTTCCCTCACTTAGTATTACTGTCTCCAATTTTCTGCAGCATTTGAAAACTTATTTGTAACATAAACTAAATTTAGCTAACCTACCCAAATCCTAATCTAACATACCCAAATGTACTGAAACATAGCACAAAATTAACAATTGTAGACATAGTATGACCCTCATCGGTTCTCTATGGTATGAATGGGGTTGTTAGATGTTGTATAACAAGAAAAAAGCATGTTGGTACCTCAAACGTAGTTAGTAATGTAATCAGTACTGTAGCATTTTATATAGTTTTCAAGATTGTAACTTGTAGTCCATTCTGACATGCATGGTGTATTCTTTCCCTAACAATAACCTTTCTAAATAATTATCAACAAAGGATAAAGGTATACTTTTTAATAATCATGTTTGAACATCATTGAGGTTAAAATTATTTCAATTTTAAAAATTTGTACCTTATAAAACAGTCGTCCTCAACTATAATATTATAATTATATTTTATACATAATTATTATATATGTATATATAATTTTATTTTATATATTATTATTATATAGGCTATATAATTTTATTTTATATATGATTATTATGTAAAAAAACTCCAAGCATGACAGACCTAGAAGGCCCTTGGCCTACCAGCCGGCTGCTGGTCTCATTATCCACATGTGTTAATCACAGAGGTAGATGATCATGAGCCAGCGTAGGACTGACATGTGGGTAGCATGTCGGGTCTCCCAACCGTTATAGCCGGTCTTCTCAACCTGGAGTCAGTACTCATGATGCTTGGTGGGCACCAGTCCCATACTGGCCGAAATTCCATGAGAAAATTTCTTCCCCCATGGGGACTCGAACCAGCACAATTCCCATAGCTCTGTGCCAAGGCATCTTGCCTTAACTACTCGGCTATGGCGCGGGAAAATTATTATATATAAAATATAATTATAATATTATAGTTGAGGTAGACTGTTTTATAAGGAACAAATTTTAAAATTGAAAAAAAAGAAGTATAAAGGCAGACTACCTGTTTAAAAGCTCAGGTGAAATTCCAAACTGTGTGATTCACATTTGAAATACTGTGTGATCCATTAACCAATTCTTAATCTTTACTTAATATAATTCATTAAATCTTTAATAGTGGATATATTATTTATTTATGACTGTTTTTATTCAAACATTTAAAAATATTATTATTGTTACACCATTCTTTCTAGACACCACCAGAGATCAGTTCCCACAAACTTCGATACTTATGTATTCTTAACTGTATTCTATGCAGTAACTTAACTTGGAATCAAGTCAGCAGAAAAGTTGAATGATTAGACAATTACATTATTATATCCTCAAGGTTATTTTATTTGCAGCCAGAGAGATATAACAAGAATTCAGAAAGATTCAAATCCATCATGGAGATTTCTACAACACGTTGCAAGTCGCTGCGGTACAGTGGGGCATCTCATTCAAATCCTGAGAAGTATGGAATTTTATAATGCATTGGCCTTACTTGTAGAACCAGGTAAAAATAATATAAAAGTTTATATAGTAATGATAATAGTAATAAAACCAAGTAAGAGTAAAAAACTTTACATCTAATCTCATTAAATAAGATCCTCTCACCTGTACATGTTTTGGAGATCTTTATACCCATTCTGGGAATTTACTGTATTTCCCTATTTAAAACACACCTTTTTTACCTTAAAAATGTATGTTGAAATTGAGGTGCTTCTTATATAATGAAGGTACAGACTGTCCTCCTTTTAAAATCATGCACAGTCCCTTTTATTTACCAAGATCTTTGTAGGTCATTAGTGGTGCACTCAAGTAGACCCATGAACATCATGTGACTTCTAGCACATCATTAGCTAAGAATGGGTTTCTTACTAAATGTAGAACCAGAGACCAGTTTAGGCATAGATTTTTCTGGTAAAATCAAAGTTATATTATTTTTAGTCTAGACATCTTACCTCAATATTAATGTTGAATTGTTCTTGGACATGTTTCAAAACAATTCTGTTTTATCATCAGCTTTCCCAGACTGTCTGGGAAAGATTGTTTTGAAACATGTCCAAGAACAAATCAACATTAATATTGAGGTAAGATGTCTAGACTAAAAATAATATAATTAAAATAACCTCAAAATATAACTTTCTAAAATTAAATATTAAAATCAAAGTTTCCTACCTCTCCTCATACAAATCTTGTAAGTAGATTGCAATTTTGAGACCATAACGGTCTCATCTTCAGTACTATTTTGGCGACTGATGTTATGTCGATCGGAAGAAACTCTTCTTCTTCCCTTTGTTGGTGGATCGATGAACCTCTGGATCAAGTCAGATTTTGCGGGAATTTCGAAGTTCATAAGCTTTCCTTTGTTTTTCTGAATGTGGATTTTTTCCCAAACCGTAAGTTCCTTTTGTTTATCTGTTTGTTTAATTAGACTGGCTTTTGATTCAATTAAATGATTTTTGGACCATAATGATTAATTCCTGTAAAAGTTAAATAGATCTTTCTCTCCAAATAGAATTTGTCCTTCAGTGAAGAAATGATAAATTTAAATAAAAACATCCAAAATAAAGCTTTACTTTTGTTGAGTTATTTCTTGACTCACCTCATACTTCTTAACTCCCTCGCAGATCTAGATTTCATCACTTTTTTGTGACATTCTCAATGCTGTTCACGTTCACAACTGACGTCCAATGGTCTCCTCTCCTGTAGACTGACCTCTGCGCCATCTGATGGCTGACCGACGAACTTCCAAATCAATCCCCTCTCCTTATCACTGGGTATTTCAAAATTCATAGTTGTGTTTTTATTCTTGCATATGTAATTTTTTTCCCAAATTGTGAGTTCCTTCGGTTTTTCCAATTGTGTTTAAGTAATTTTGTTTTGGTTTCTATTCTATGTTTTTCTGACCAAGCATGTGCAGCTATTGCAGATTTCTCGTTTTCTCCATTTTTAACATTTCTGAGGTGTTCCTTTAATCTTGTATTTAGATTCCTTTTTGTTTTTCCTATGTATATCCTTTTACAATCTTTACAATTAATTTGATAAATTCCCGATTTATTGCAGTCTTCAATCTTTTCATTTTTGTTGGTTTTTATTAAATTACCTAAACTGTAATCATTTTTCGGTGGTAATTTAATGTTGAATTTGTTGAAGATTTTTTGAAACTTGTCAAATACTAAAGGGTGGTATGTGAACTTTTTTGAATTTTTTACCAATATCTTTATCTGTGTGAAGAGTACTTTCATTAATAATTTTTTGTTTCTTAAATTTATTTATTTTCTTGTGTATCATCTTTTCTTGAAATCCATTATCCTTTGCAATTTTTATTATGTGTTTTTTCTCTTCATTGTAATTTTCTTTGCTCTTGGGAACGTTCACAAGTCTGTGTGTTAAACTATTAAATACTGCCTGTTTGTGTGAAAAATGGTTAAATCCTGTAGCTTTTATATAATTATCAATGTGAGTTTCTTTTCTGTATATTCCAAATTCTTTCTTTTTTTCTTCATTTCTGATCAATTTAAGGTCTAAAAATGGTATTTCATGATTATTTTCTACTTCCATTGTAAATTTGTTTATTTTATTTTGAATATTTAACAGTTTTACAATGGAAGTAGGTTTGAACCGGTGACTCTTGGGGCAGAGGCAACGAACATAACCATTAGTTCACTGGCATACTTCCATCAAACTCATATTGCCAAGATTACAAAGAAGGGATGGAAATGAAGTAGCACCAAGCAAAAGTGTACCAAGGACAAATATTAGAGACAGAACAGTAAAAATTAACTCTGAACCATTTTACACAGTTCACCCTTCTGAAGGAAGCCACATAAAGGATTTTTATAATCTAAAAAAAGTCAATCAGTCCTGACTGGGTTTACACCTGTTGACATTGGAAGCAGATACAAATATAGTAACTACTATAAAATTACAATAGGAAGTTACATTATGAGGTTCTTACTAATAAATAAGGTGTCTGTTGCATTTTGAGAAAATTTTGAGTTAGAGAAAACACTCATAATTAAAGTGGCAAAAGAAAATGGTTTAGAGGAGAAAATGTTATGCCAAAAAATTGATAAATACAAAAAAACAAATATTGATGAATGAAAACACTCTTCAGATAGAAAAAAAAATTAAAAGAAGTACAGGATATTCACATATCATCCATGGGCACACAATAAATTCTAAAAGATATTTGAAAAGTTTAATATCAGATTAGCACCAAAAAATGTTTACAGCCTAAATAAACTAATAAAAACCTATAAAAATGAAAATATTTATTATGGCAAAAAATCAGGAATATACCAGGTAGTGTGCTGATTGTGATAAGATATACATGGGGAAAACAAAAAGAATTTTAACCATTAGAACTAAGGAACACATTAGAAATGTAAAAAATAGGAGAAGAAGAAAAATCTGCTGTAGATGCTCACGTTTAGTCAGAAAAAACATAAAATTTATGTGAACACCAAATTATTAAAACAGAAAATACTAAAAAACTCACCATTTGGGAGAAGATCTACATTTAGAAAAATGGGATAGATTCATGAACTTTCAAATTCTAAGGAAGAGGGATTTGATATGCAAGCTCTTTGGACCACCAAAGATGGATTAGGAGTCGACTTCCAGGCCGACAACTTAAAAATCAACTGTCTGGACAAGCTGACGATGAAACAGAAGAATTTTGAAACATGTCCTAAAAAATTCAACTTTTATTAGGCAAGATGCAACACTCACCTTATTCATAATATAGTAACCATTAGTCCATTTGGACCAATCCAAGAACTGTAGATTCTTGCCTTCACAATTGCGTATTAAAGCAATATCTTCACCTTCATTTTCTTTTTATAAGCCTGTAGAAAACTTGTTTGTTTACTAATCCTGAACACTTGGCAATGCAGCCATCAGCTCTCTTGCTGATTTAGATGAAAGGGTAGGACATTGCTGAAGGTGTCCTTATCCATCTATTCTTATAAAATACACAAGGTGTGTTGAAGAATTTAAATATCTTGGATCTATAATAGATAAATCTGGTACTTGTGAAAAAGATATTATTAACACAGTAAATTGTGCAAGGAAGGCGATTAGATCCCTGAATGGTCTTTTATGGAATAGAAATTTGACCAGAAAAACAAAAAAAGAGATTATACAGACAATAATAGAAAGTATACTTACATATGGATCAGAAAGCTGGATCTTAAATGACAGGATGCAAGAAAAGAATCTTGGTGACAGAAATGGATGGATTACGGAGAAGTATGAGAATATCCAGGCTAGAACATATTCGAAATACATATATCAGACAAGAAATGGATGCACAAGAGACTGTTATCGATAGGATAACAAAGAAAGCTCTACAGTGGTATGGACATGTACAACGGATGTCGGAAGACCAGTGGCCTAAACAGGTGTTGGATTGGATGGTACCAGGCAGAAGGAAGAGGGGGAGAAGTAGAAGAGCATGGTATGAGGGAATATATGATGCCATGATGAAGAGGGGTATGGAAGATGGTCAATGGGAAGATAGGAATCTCTGGAAAGCAGGAATCAAGGGCAAACTGCTGTAAAGTGGAAAGTCTGTATTAAGTATTAAGTAAGTAATAAAATACACAAGGGACAAAGTGGGGTAGAGATAATTCCAATTCTATGCAAATGTTTTTATCAGATGATCATGACCCGTAACTCAATCTAAGAGATGCAATACCACTTTTTTTTGGATACTCAGAGATTTTAAATAATTGTGTGTTGAGACACTTCTTTAAAATATTTCAACAATGTAATTTTAATTCAATGTTTTTATTATTCATTTCATACATCTCAATGATGCATAAATCATATTTGAAGAGAAAAATTATACGCTCAGACTGGGACTCGTTCCCAGGACCTTTGGCTTTCTAGACCAATGCTCCGACTGATCTATCTGGGCAAGTTCCAATCTAAACAGTGCATTTAAGAGAAACATTTGCATTAGATTGGAACTTGCCCTGATAGCTCAGTTGGTAGAGCATTGGTCTAGAAAACCAAGGGTCCTGGGCTTGAGTCCCAGTCTGAGCGTATAATTTTTCTCTTCAAATATAATGTAATTTTAAATTCTGAAGTGATTAATCTGTTAGCTGTTAGGAAAATGGCAAATCTGATCAAGGTTTCTGCACAGTACTACATTCTTTCTTTGCTTGATAATCATCAGTTTAATTTCCAGCTTATAAAAAGTAAAGTGATCCCACGACAGGCCTCGAGAGGCCCTTGGGGTAATGGGAGGTTAAGGCTCCCACTTTTTCTGGACAATCAGCACTTGATGTCAGCCGGGTTGTCAGCCCTGCGTGACGGCCGCCTTTACCCCAGAACAAGCGTCTGGTACTCATTTCCGTTAGAGGCTGAGTCAACCCCAGGGCCATGGTGCCGCCAGAGGGTGTGGGTCAGTTTAAAAATCCTGACCCCACCGGGACTCGGACCCTCGACCTTCCGGCTTATAGCGCAATGCCTTAACCACTACGCTATGGCGTGCCCCATTTCCAGCTTATAGAAATGTGAATTTATTAATTTTCCTCCCTTATAGAACCAGTTGTTATCATTGAACAGCCAGGAGAAGACCAAGAGGAAAAATTTGTGTTCAAAGGTGGAGAGTTAAGACTTTCCTGTAGAGTTACTGGAATTCCACCTCCATATTGTATTTGGTTTCATGACAATGAAGAATTGACAAATCAAACAACCAGTTCACTTCTCATCAAACAGTTCAGGTATGTGATATTTTCATTCTGCTTCAGTAAAATTGGATCCATTAGTCTTTGTTAATATGGCTTAACTAATCTAACTCATCTGAATTGAGAACTGTTGAAATACATGCGATCTGAACTCATTTAACTTTCTTTTGTAATGAAATTCAAAGTCTAACTAGAATTTTTTTTAAATTTGTGAATAATTATAGCATTTTTGGTAAAGATGCCAATATTTTCTGTGCCTTACTATACAACCTCAAACCTGAAATAAAGCATCTCTATGAAAATTTTGACTTTTACATGATCAATCTCAAGAGGGAAGAAATTTTTCTCATGGAATTTTGGTCGGTATGAGACCAGCATCGTGAGGAATTTGGGTAGCTTCAATATGTAACAGCTCCAGGTTGAGAAAACCAGCTATTATGGCTGACTGACCCAACATGCTGACCACTTGTCACCTATATGCTGGCTGGATGATCTGATAGCTGATTAACACATGTAGATGTGAGGCTGGCTGGTAGGCCAAGGGCCTTCTAGGTCGGGTCATGCCATGGAGTTTTTACACAACTAGATTGAATTTGACAGTATTGATCTTACCTATTAAGGAATATCAATAAATAATTTGCCAAATTTATCCTCGAAATTGGTAGGATGTAGTACAATAAAAGACCAAAATATGATGTGAAATGTATAATCCATCCATCCATAGTAATTCTGCAATCATAGCATTTTCATGCTATGCTTGTAGCTTTACCTGGGAATTGTAGGTGTGGTAGCTTCCCATTGCTTTCCACACCGGTGAAGGATGATGATGATGATGGCCATATGATTTCGGGGACCGTTTGGGCCTTAAAGTTTTCCTGACATTTGTCTTACAGGTGAGTAAAAACTCCGATAAAAACCTCACTCAGAAAAACTGCCCTGACCGAGGATCGAACCCGGGCAAATGCTGCGTGACAAGGCAGCACGCTACCTCGAGACCACAGCGGTGGACAAATGTATAATAAGTATAACCAATTAATTTTTTTATGAAATACTACCTAACCAAGGATAAAATAGATTTTTACTTTAATTCTAATTTGAGACACTTGAACATCTATGGTTATGTTGTGTTTATGATATTATGTACTGCAATAGGCAATGTATACATCACACCTTGGAAAGAGTAAAAATGTCATAAATTGAGTTAAGACTACTGTTAGAAAAAATGGTTACAGGTTTATTTCTCTATGGCCACAAGTCATGCTAGAAAGTGGAGACAGGATAAAATTGTGTCTATATAAAAAATTGCCAATGCATGACAGGGCAGCACGCTACCTCGAGACCACAGTGATGGACCTAACAGGAGTCAATTATTATTAATACCATGAAAAAATATTATACTTATGAAAGAGAATACAAACGGTTCTTTAACAGCATGATGATAAATTACCCGGCTTAATATTTTTAGATGCGCATCTTTTTTTTGCAGGATAAATTAGAGTTCCCTGATTGAAACCAATGAGTGAAATGTTGCCTTCTTTTTGTGAGCTTTAGTCCTTTTCCTCCATTCTGTCCATAATCCCCTTTTTCTGCCTTTTTTGATCTTTTGTTTTAGTTACTTCAGTTAATATTTTTATATAGTGAAATCTGCAATTTAATATACTTTACAATGTGTAATATATATTGAATTATTATTTATCGACATTAAATTAAATTTTTGTCGCTTTTTCATGAATGTGGAAATAGTGAACCTATCTGCATTCAGTGAACACAGGACTGAACTAAATTTAAATACAGGACACTTGTGATAATGGAAAATGTTAGCTTTTTTTAATTTAACTGGAATAAATATCAGTAAACTTACACATACTAATTGTTGACTAGTCTACACTGAATCTTTTTAAGATTAAAATTTAAATAAAAATTTCCTTTTTGGAATCTAAATTGCTTGCTGCATAACAAGTTTAATATTTTCAATGCCAAATTTAGCTCTGTCTCAAAATGTGGAGATGTTGTTTGGAGACTATTTGGACCTTGTAGTTTCTTGACATTTGTCTTATAGGTGCGGGAAAAACTCACCCAGTAAACTTCTTCCAACAGATTCGAATCCAGCCCTGCTGCATTTGAGGCAATGATGTTACCACTACATGACAGCAGTGGACTAAAAAGAAATCCTTTGTTTTACAAATTCTAGCATTTTATTTTTGTAGACTTTCAATTTTTAACAAATAACTGTTAAGGGCTGTACAAGACAAGGTAGACAAGGCCTTAAGGCCTTAACTCTGCCAGGTAAAATAAAGCTATTATTATTATTATTATTAAGAAAGGGCACCTTTCTGTCCTTCCCTTTTTTTGCTTATTTTTATTATGAAAATGCCACCAAAAATTTCTAAGCCTAATTATTACTTTCGGAATTCCATGTAATTATTGTCATATTGGCAAGTTATTAATAATTATTAACTAGCTAATACCTGGCATGTGCTGCTACTCCTAAATAAATGTTAATGTGTTTTTACCACCAGCCGTGCGCTGTTATACTTGCCCAGGAATCTGCTTATTCCGATCTTCTTGTCAAGACAAAAATGGTTATTGTGAGTTATCCATAGAAGATAAACATATGCTGTCATGGACTTTTTTGTAGAGTTTTTTGAGATGTTCAATTCTGTGTACATTAATTTTGTGTATTTGTTATGGTTTAGGCAGTGTAAGCCATTTAAGCATCAAAATAGGGACTTTATTTCACGTTTTTCACCACAAAGGGTGATTTTTATGGGTGAAGGGGTTGAGTATTACAACTCTCTTATAGCCTATGTTCATCCCCAGAATCTCCTAAACATTTTTCAAAAAACCCCATCAAAATTGGATCAATGGCATGGCCGCGTATAGAAAATGAACAAACAAACAAACGTTAATTTTTATACATTCGATTTTGACCAACAAAATAAGCTGTTCCTTTAAAGATGAATTATGAGTATGACTTCCTTTCAAAGGCAAGTAAATCTATAGGTCCAACATCATAGATTTATGAGACATGAAAGAACCTAAAGTATTAAAATAAAAATCCTCTGGAACAAAATTGTCAACCCTTTCATGCCCAGCTTTAAATTGTGATGTTGATGACTTGAGCTGTCAAAGAGCATCACTAAAAAAAATACCCGATTTTAGGTCCTTTTCCCTTGGACATATTTGTATAGAGATAAATATATAAATAAATAAAGCCTGGTATGTCCCTTTAGGGCAAAGGCCTCCTTGTACAGGGGTTAAGCTCTATTGAGAATGTCACCCGGTGAGCTACTCCGTGGTGAGAAGTTGACTTGGATGTAGCACTTGGTTTGTATACACTGTCTGTTCTGTGATTAGTTAATGCACAGTTGGCTCTCCACCGTTCTCCAGCTTTTCCTGCATCTGGCGACTCTGGACTATTGCGCCCCTGCTCGTTCTTTGAAGAGGTCAGCTCATCGTCACATCTTGAAAATTTTCTGTAGATCATTTTGCGTTATCCAGGATGAACCATCTAACTATATCAGACAGAGGTGGTCTACTGTTAATTTGATAAGTTAATGTATAATGTAATTGTATTGATATCTAATTGTAATATTATTGTGTTTTCTTTTTTTTTTTTGTTTTAAGTATATTATTACCAAGCATCAACTTATTGTAACGGACTGTCAACAGCACGTACGGCTTACTGCCCATGCAATCCATATTTGTAAATAACATTATATGTATCTTACTTTTAGTTTAATAAAGTCCTTATGTATGTAAATTTGATAGTTGGTAGTCCTTTGCATCTCCTCCTTATGGTGGTGGACTGATGAATTTCAAAATCAAATCTTTTTCACAGGGAATTACAAAAAATCATTAATTGGGGAAACCTACAGAACTCAAGAGTTTGAAAAAAAAAAACAGTACATCTAAATATACAAAGATAAGATAATGAATTTTGAAATTCCTGGGAAAAAGATTTGATTTTGAAGTTTGTCAGTCCACCACCAGAGGGAGGAGATGCAAAGGACCACCAACAGTCAGATGTCAGTTGAAAATGAAAATGCCTCGAAACTAGTTCTGAAGAAAAAACAAAATATGAGGTGAAGTGTAAAATCTTATTTATTTTACTGATTGTTTAATTTTGTTTCTTTAGTGAGCTGAATGAAGGTGAATATCACTGTTCAATTTATCAAGAAGTTGATGATAATGTAGTACAAATACTGTCAAATACTGTAAACGTGAAACTACATCCATCACCGCCTGAAATATATCATCATCCAAAATCTGAGGTCACATGTCACACAGGAGGCAGCGTAAGACTATGTTGCATTGCATTAGGACATCCAGAACCTCAGTATGAATGGTATAAGGGAAACAGTCGCATTCCTGGAGAGGAGTACAATGTTCTGAATGTAAGTACATGAATTTATCTCATTGTAAATGCAAGATTCTCATTCCCAATTTTAGTAAATTCTGATGGAATGAAGCTATTGAAGTTGTGCTCATGAAAAGAATTTTTATATCGCTTCATGGATCCTACCTAGTAGACACAAAAAATAACCATGACAAAATTTAAAATTGTGTGTGTGTGTGTGTGTTCCTGTTAACACTTTAGTGGCTGCAATCTTTGTTTTTTTTTACTAAACTTGGCATATAGCAATAAATTAAGAAAAATAAGATCAAGTTTGTTAGCCAGACTATTAAGAATGAGCAAAAATTTAAAAATTGCTCTAGGTGCTACAATTTTCAATTTTTAGAACAAATTTTGATGTATGCCATTGAAATGAAATTAAATCAGCAAAATCTGTTCATCAGACTTCAAACCTAAAATAAAAAAAACATTGCTCTAACAGCTGTCATGTTTCTTTTCTCGCAACAAAAACTGAATACATAGGATTTACTTAACAAAAGAAAGATAAATTTTATTTTAGAAAGAAAACGTTCGAACCCTGAATCTCTGACTCTGCACATCAGTATGATAACTGTTACATCATTTGAACTCCAATACGAATGTCAACACTTCTTTCCACTTACACGATTCTCTTTCATTTGAAGGCATGTAATGTAGCAATAAATTTAAAAAGTAAGGTTAAGTTTGTGTTTTGCACTCTTCTAACTTTACTATCTAACCTCTCTTGGTTAACTCTTGTTTTTTCGACCCCAACACTATTAGGGCATCCGAGGGCTAGTGAGTCTTTTCCTTTCTTCCATTTCTTCTTTTCTTTATTTTCTTTTATTCTCCACAAAAGCCTGACCAGAGGCTATAAGATGGCAGCCCGATCACTGATCTTGCCTTCCTTTGGCCAGCAACCAATCGAAGGGACTATTATTATGCTTTCAAGTCTTATACAAGAATTTCCCGGAAGGATCACGCTGGAGGGAAAATTTTCTATAGGATCGTAACAGGCCTTGGCCTAATACATATTTGTATTCTATTCCTTATAATTATGTAAAATCCAGTACCAAGCAAGCTTTATGCATTTATATATTAAATTTGGGAATTTTTAACATTATGAGGTTCAAATTCATAAGCATTAAATTAATCGTGATTATTTCATACCTCATAGAAGTATGAGGTATGAGGTATGAAATAATCACGATTAATTTAATAGAAGTATGAGGTATGAAATAATCACGATTAATTTAATGCTTATGAAGCTTTATGCAACTTAATGAATTTACTTATTTAGGTATAAATGATCTTTTATTGAAAATTTAGATTCACCAGAGAAAATTTTTAATTCAATAATCCATGGCCACCATTAACAGAGGTTTGAAACCATCATTAATACAGAAATCAAACCATATTTGTTTATATAAGACAATGGCAAAATCAGTCCTATATTATGGAAGCAAAGCATGAACTCTTCAAAAGAAAGATGAAAGCAGTTTAATAGCCTGTGAAATGAGCATGCATGTGTGTGTTTCTTATGCCGTCCACAACACTTTACATGCTTTAGGTTCCACACTGGATGGATAGTTGGCGTTAATGAGGTATATATTTAATTTATGCACCATTTCAGCAAACTACTTTACATGGATGATGTATTCTTGTTTTGTGTGCAGATATGAATATATGTTTATGTAGTGAAATGTGTGCTGTATGAGTGATGAATATGAAGAGAAGGGATAAGGTGAAACCTGGTGCTGGCACATAACCTACTCCTCTTGATAAGCACAAGGGATAAATTTAGAAGATAGAGAATTTAACTTTTACAGGAACAAATCACTATGAGAATTAATTTAAGATAAAATCATATGTTTCATACCTCTCCTCATATTAATCTTCTAAGTAGATCGCGATTTCGGGTTCATGACAAACCCATCATCAGTACCATCTGTCGGCAAGAACCCAAAATCGCGATCTACTTAGAAGATTAATATGAGGAGAGGTATGAAACATTTGATTTTATTCTACAAGATGGAGCATCTCCTATTATAGTTAATTTATTTTCATGATCATGCCTTAATAAAATTATTGTCATAATTTTTACCGGTTGCTAGACTTAACATTCCTATCCAATAGACAAATTGCAATCAACAGTACCACATGCCATCTCAAAATAATTACTGTGAAGGGACTTGCAATTTAATGCAAGAATCTGATGCACTATCTCTCAATTAAAAATGATACACCATCACCCCTCCTGGCCCCAAATTTGAAAATTTTACAACTAAATTAATTTAACAATTACCATTTTCAACCCCACTGAGTATAGAAGCAGTGTCCACTAGGGGCAGGAAGCAGGCATCCTACCACATGAGCCAGCATGGCGAACTGCTGTGAAAGTAAGTTCTGAGTAAAATTTGTCAGACCTTTCTTGCCCAGAATTGATTTGCAATTCATGACCTTAGCTGTTTAAGAAGGTTTGAATAATTGAAAGGAAATATTCATCCCTTAATTAGGGATCAAACGTAGGCTTTGTTTCTGTTGTTAGAAACCTTACCATCTAAGCTATCTCATCTAATTTATTCATACTTTTTTTTTTACTAATTTAATGTTTTTGAAATTCAGAAAAAAAACTGTTTCTATTCCAGATTCTTGATTTGAAACTCAGTAATTCTGGACATTATCGATGCTATGTTAAGAATACAGCAGGTGCAGTTTGGTCAAATATGTGCTATCTTTCAGTTGTAAGTATGTTTGATCACTAAATAAAATAGCATCATACTAGAAAAGTCAAACTCATTATTGTGTACATTTAGTGCATTATTTTTATAAGTATTTAGTACATTGCATGGAATAAGATTGATATTGTTTTTAGGTTCCTCAAGGAGTATTTCCAGGTCTGGAGAGATTGACAGGTAATTATCATAAGTAATGCCACGAGTGATTTCCAAATTATCGATAAATTCACGACTCACGAAGTGAGGAGTGAATTTATCTAGAGAATTTGGAAATCAAGAGTGGCATTTGTTAGGACTATTTAACGAATAAAATAAAGCTGTTTACTCACAAATCATTATTTAACTACAGTTATTTAAAAATATTTTTATATTTAAAGTAAACGGTGATGTTTGAAAACTAATGAGAAACGATAGGTAGCCTACGCTTCTACTGCTTCTTTTGTTTATCACTGCAACCAGATCATACTATTTATTGCCAAAGGAACGCAATATTGTAAGAATGCTCTCTAGTGGAGAAAAAATGAAACACATCAATCTGTATATTAATTCATTTTTGATGTCGTATACATTTAAGAAAGTGCAAACAGTGGTTTCTTTTTTTGGTGGTATAATCAATTGCTACAAATGTTGACATGTAAGCACTATTATATACAATCTGGTAGCCGTATTTGTTATAGGCTCAGTCACTGCAAAATAACGGTCAGACCTGTTCAGAATATTAAAAAGGAGGAGCTTTGCTTAATATATGATAATCCTAACGTTGATAATTATTTCGTGAAACACGTCTCTGATTGGTTGTAATACAGAAATCATTGAAACGTGATTGGTCATTGACTCCCATTTGGGGCATGAGTTAAATAGTCATTTACAATAACCTTCCTAGCACAGAACCCAGTGGAATATAATCTAATTGACTTTTAATTTTAAGTCAAGCTGTAATAGACATACATAGAGTAGACAAAATATTTGTTTTTATGAGCAATGTTAACCTGCGAGTCTTATCAGAAATTAATTTTTTTTTCAAAAATATTTACTCTTAACCTGTCCACCGCTGTGGTCTCGAGGTAGCATGCTGCCTTGTCACGCAGCATGCCCGGGTTTGATCCCCGGTCAGGGCAGTTTTTCTGGGTGAGGTTTTTATCGGGGTTTTTCCTCACCTGTAAGACAAATGTCAGGAAAACTTTAAGGCCCAAACGCAGTCCCCCGAAATCATATGGCCATCATCATCACCATTATCATCATCCTTCACCGGTGTGGAAAGCAACAGGAAGCTAGCACACCTACAATTCCCTAGTAAAGCTGCAAGCATAGCATGAAAATGCTACGATTGCAGTGAAGGACCTGCCTTTGGGCAGAATTACTATGGATGGACTCTTAACCTAGTATTGTACTTAACTGCACAATCTGTTGGAAAGGATGTTGTAGAATGAGATAGCTTGGAAAGCAGCTGATGAGTTGCATGTGTAACTGCATTTGGAAACTCTTTTACTCTATATAGAAGTTGGGTGAGTGCAATATCTAAGCCGAGTAGTTCTCCATCAAAATGTGTTGAGTTACTTCCTGCAGAAACATACATGCTAAGGAGTTTACAATATATCCCAGCACCAGCATTTTCTTTTTTGTCAAATAAAAGCCATCAGTGTAGACATGCAACCATTCCTTATCTGGGTGTCATGTATGTATTGTTTCTAATACTGTTCATTTAATTCCATCAAGCAGGCTTTCAAACTTCTTGATATCTACTATTAAATCAAAACCATATGCAATCTCATGACAACTAGGAAAGAAGATGAAGATTTCTGGCTTAACACTTTAGTATTCCTTTGGTCTCAGTTGTTTTACGACTTGAAAACACACATACATTTTGATGTATTAATTTAAATTTTAACATTTGCAATGATGGACAATTATTGTTTTGAAACGAGAAATTAACCAATTCATATATTAATTTTCCTTTTCAAAATAATAATTGCACATGTACATATCCATATCCATCTTGGGTTTTGAGGTTTCTGGACACAGATTGAAATTTTAGCTAGAAATCATCATGGGTAGTCTTATCAGTTACTCGTAATTTGTTAGTCACCCCATCCACCAAAGATTTTGATAGCATGCTCTAGTACAAAATTCCAAAGTATCTGGAAACTGCTTGCCTACTCGCATCCTATTCTTTGTGCCATTTAGACACATTCGAATAAGTGATTCCTTTTTTGAAATCTACATATAGTTGATGTACAGTGCCATTATATTCCCATTTATTTTTTAAAATCTGCCTTATACTAAACATCTTATCTATTGTAGATCTATTTTTCTAAATCTACATTGATGATTATCTATAATGGAGCTGTTATTCCGTAATGAATTAGGTGGTGTGTAGTATTTTAGCAATGATATTAGGATTGCTTGTCTCCATTTTAGTTGAGACTGAGGTCTTTCATATGTGATTAAATAGCTGTAGGCATACGACATTAAACAGCTGTAGGCTGTATTCAAAGCCTGGATTCAAACTCAGTCTGAGCGTATAATTTTTTTCTTCAAATATAGTACATTCAAGTCTTTAGGAGCAAGATGCTTTAGGAATGCTGTTTTAAGAATCAGATAGATTTTTTTTTGTTTTGTGGTATTGAAAAACTGATAAACTTATTCTGTAATGAGTTACTGGAAAACATGAGTTCCTTATATAAAAAAAAATTCAGCCAACGTCTGTAAACAATCTGAAAGATGTTGGCAGAATTGATTTCACCCTGTATTCTATTATATTCTCTGCTTAACACCATGTTTTATAGTTGGTGTGGAGTTGCAGAATCACAATTGTTCCCTCCATTGTAAGCCCTAGTACTTGAATACAATTTAAAAATAAAATTTCAGAAATAATTTTTTTCATATGTTAGACATTGAGTATTGACAATCCAGTTTAAAACCTATGTCAGTTTAAACCAATCATGGTTAACTTTCACTGAAAAATTGTAAATTAAATTTTGTAAGACCCGTTTGTAATTGTTCGAAAATTGTCAAACCTGACTTGCATATTTTACTGATTTGTAAGCTACAGTACACACAAGGCTGTTCTATCAAAACATTGTTATACAATAAATTCAAGTAAATAATATTCTATAAAATACATAACTTATTTCCACTTTATTAATATTTTTTATTAAAAACTAGCTAATACGCAGCATGCGCTGCTACGCCTAAATAAATGAAAATTAATGTGCTTTATGTTTAGTTGGTTGGTTGGTATCTAATGTCGAGCACTTGATAATGAAATCATTCGCTCTCTTGCACTCCAATATTTAGCAGAAAGGCTGGTCTCTTCTACAAAAGCTGGACAACGGAGGAGATGGTTTCTTTCCATATCTTCATTTAAATTGCAAAAAGGGCATTTAGGTGAATCTGTTATGCCAAGTCTGTGTAGGTGTTTATTCAGGCAGTCATGTCCCATGAATGTTGCTACTGCAGATTTTCTTTGTAATGTAGTAATGTCATAAGCTTGTAGATTTTCCCATTCCTTTCCAGATATTTTGGTGGTGTATTCTTCTCTAAGTTTATTGATATATTTATTTGAGATAATTCTTTTGACAGAGTGAAAGGAAACTGGAGTAGAAGTTGGGTTTGAAACAATTTTGCTACCCTTCTTGGCCAGAAAATCGGCTATTTCATTGCCTGTCACTCCACAATGGGCCGGAATCCATTGAAGTACAACTTTTTTATGTAGATGGGATAACTGTTTTATCATTTTGTGACATTCAATAATTTTGATGCTTTTGGGTGTTGTGTCTCGCGTTATAGCGAGAATGGCTGCTTTGGAGTCACATAATATTACAACTTGGGTAAATTTTTGGATGTGATATAAAAGATTTTGTAAACTTAAGAAAATTGCTAGAATTGCACCATCAAAGTTTGTTGAATTTGTGTTTAGTTTACGATAAAAGGAAAAAAGTGGACATACTGCACCAGTGCCACCGTCATTTGGTAGGCTGGAGCCATCTGTAAAAATATGTATCCATTCAGGAGCAGGGTATCTTAGATTTATTATTTCCAGTGACATTTGTTTTAAAATATATGGGGGAGTTTCAGATTTCTTGATGTCTTCTGTTAAATGAAGGTTATATTCAATTTCCAAAAATTCTAGAGGGTTGTTTCTCATCTGCATATTTTCTTTTGAATGTTTATGTTTAGTTGAATAAGTAAAAGGAAAAATTTATATTGTAATTATTTTTAGATACCGTGTGCTGTTTACCCGGCTGTTTAATATTTGTAGGAATAACAATCATATTATTAACAATAATTCAATGATGACGCAGGGATCTACTCATCTCAATCTTCTTGGCATAAATGAACTGAAAGATGCAAATTAATGTACTTCTTATGATTAATTGAATAAGTAAAATGCAAAATAATTATAAATGTATATCATAATTATTTTAAGATTCCCCGTGCTGATTACCCAGTGTTGCCTGGGATTCTACTTATCACAATCTTCTTGCCATAAATGAGCTAAAAGACAAAATTCATTATTGTGAGTTATCCGTAAAAGAATACCCGCCATGTGCTGTTATGCTTGCACAGGAATCTACGTAATTGTCTCGATCTTCTTGGCATCAATGAAAGACAAAAATTATTATTGTGAGTTATCCGTAACAGATAAACATATGCTGTTGTGGACTTTTTTGTAGAGCTTTTTGAGATATTCAATTCTGTGTACATTAATTTTGTGTATTTGTTATGGTTTAGGCAGCATAAGCCATTTAAGCATCCAAAGAGCTACCTTTTTCATTAAAATAACTTACATATACAGTCAATATGCCCATTTCACCAATTAATGTTTAAAAAGGTCAACAAGTTTCCACAGCCAAGCTGTCATTCTCAAGACCAGATATTGACTGAAGACAAAATTAATAGTTTTTAACTGAATTTGTTTATTATTTATTATCAATTTTGTCTTCAGTCAATATCTGGTCTTGAGAATGACAGCTTGGCTGTGGAAACTTGTTGACCTTTTTAAACATTAATTGGTGAAATGGGCATATTGACTGTATATATAAATTATTTTAATATTTGATCACCAAGAAGATCACTTGTGTATTAAATACCTTTTTCATGTTTTCCACTACAAAAGGCGATTTTTATGGGTGTAGGAGTTGAGTATCACAATTCTCTTATAGCCTATGTTCATCCCAGGAATCTCCTGAACATTTTGCAAAAAGCCCCATCACAATCGGATCAACAATATGGCCATGCATAAAGTATGAACAAACAAACATTCATTTTTATGTATTAAATGCATGGACACTAAAAAAACAACATGAAAGCAGAATAACGGCTTGTGAAATGAGATTCATGCGCAGAACAGCGGGTTACACCAGATGGGATCGGAAAAGGAACACCGATATCTTAAAAGAATTGAAGACTACGCCAATTTTGGAATATATTAAACAGTACCAACTAAATTGGAAACACCATCTTGAAAGAATGAGTTCATATCGGATCCCCAAAGCTGTTTATAATTATATACCAAGAGGACGAAGATCACTGGGCCGTCCTATGAAACGCTGGAGGGAAAATTTTCTATAGGATCGTAACAGGCCTTGGCCTAATACTTGGAAGGAAGAAGAAGAAGAAATGTCATTTAGTAAATAGTATTTTTATTTCATTCACTAAAATCTTTTAAAATACCACTTGATAATTTAAAATAACTCTGCATATGTGATTAAATAGTAATATCAGTGCTCTAGAATCATGCTGTTTTAAGTCAATTTTTTATAAAGTGAATGTCCCATGACCATAGGCATTGTGGGAATAAATTATTATTGCTAACTATCTAACTCACTGGCACTATCAAATCATAGGTTCATGGCTGCACATCCTGAGCTAATGTTTTCCAGTCATTCCCTGTATAATCTACTTCCCTCAAATCATGGTTAATGTTATTCTCCTACCACATTCTTGGTCTACCAACTGGGCGTTTTCTCTCTGGTTTTCCTACAAGAAGCTTACATGCATGTCTATCATTCTTCATTCGTGCCACATGTCCTGCCCATAGCAGTCTACAGGACTGAGCTGTTCTCATTATATCTGGCTTCCTATAAAGACCATGTAGTTCACTGTTATGTACTAAAATATTATTGCAGGGGGTTTAATAAAAATTTATATGCTCAGACTGAACGATAAATTAATTTTTTGTAAAGAAAAATTTTAATTTTTGTTTGGGCGAAAAATTGTCTCTTAAAAATTAATTTATTGCTCATTATGAATGTATAAATTTATATAAAAGCATCATAATATTAGCATTACAGCTATAATAGTAGTATTACAATTCAAGTCTTCTTAAATAAGAAGGTGGCATTGTGGACGAAGGCAGGATTGTATAAGAGAGAAAAATTTAGATACCCAGATAGCATAGTTGATTAATATGTGAGTATGTAGAACCAGAGATCTTCAGCTCAATCCAAGTTTGGGCAAAAATGTTTCTCTTCAATTTTAATAAAACAGCAATTTTAAATGTCAATTATGATGTCTTTAGAAATCAAAATATCTAATTTCTATTTTTCTCACAATTCCCATGGACATAGGCTATGGGACATTCATAAAAAAAATTTAACTATCAACATATGTATGTGTATATATATCTCATTTCCATTATATTAATACTCTTAATTAAAAATATCATTCATTAATAATATTATAATTTCATTCACTAAAGTATTTTAAAATATGTCTTGATAATTAGAAGTAACCTCTGTGTGTGACAAAAATAATAAATACTGTTTTAATATTTCAGCTAAAGAGAAAGTGGCACTTCTTAT
Organism: Diploptera punctata; assembly: GCA_030220185.1. NCBI lineage: Eukaryota > Metazoa > Arthropoda > Insecta > Blattodea > Blaberidae > Diploptera > Diploptera punctata. The sequence goes on from JASPKZ010003432.1 coordinate 1,864,192, forward strand.
TGGAAATGATGTTTACTGCAATTTGACTGCCTTGCATTCACCAAGAAATGATGTTGTGACAATAGCACAAATATTAAGAAAGATTGGTTTTAAAGTCATCGCTCTTCACAATCTGACATTACTTGAAATGAGAAATGCTTTGAAGAAGTTTTCGTCCTTGGTACCAGAAGGAGGATATGGTAAGGAAATAATTATTTTGAAAATCTTTTAAAATTATATGTGAAGAGAAAAATATACACTCAGACTGGGGTTTGAACCCAGGATCTTTGCACTCTAGGCGAATGCTATTGAAATAATGTTATAATTTAAATATTGAAGTAATCATATGATAAACCAACAGAAACCTAATTCTTAAATTCTATATAAAGTTTATAAAATATACCTTTTCTTTTGTTAATTAAATTATGTGTATTGCAAGAAAACAAACATGGCAGCTGTTAGAGCAATTTTTAAATTTTGGATTTCAGGATTTTGCTGATTTTTTTTTTTGAAAATATGTTTCTAGTTTTATTTCAGTGTCATGTACTAAGTTACATTGCAAAAAATAAACATTGTGACTGCGAGGAATTTTAAAATTTTTGCTTCAGGTTAACTCCCACTCCTATTGGTTTGATTTTGGTGATTAACAATTTTACCTTACTTTTCTAACTGATTGTTCTATGCCAAGTTTGGTTCCAAAAAAATTGCAGCTGCCTGAGTATTAACAGACATGTATATAATTTTTGTCAGTGTCATTTTCGGTATCTACTAGATAACATCAATGAAGATATGTAAAATTTGTCAAAAATCTTTTCATGAAAACAACCTCAATAGCTTCATCCTTCAGGATTTGCTAAAAATAGCTGTAACCCTAATATTTATTGTTAGCAGTAAATGAGTTTATCAATTTAGTTATTGTGATACTGAATTTTCAATGCCACTTATAATCTGAGTTTTTAAGGAAATATTGTTCTTTAAATTCTAAGTTTTGTAAATTATGTCTTCTCCTTGTTGTAAATATTATATTTTTATATAGTATGATTTTTAACTTGTTCAATATAAATATTGTCCCAAAAGCCTTAGCCGAGTGGTTTAAGGCATGGTATCTTAGTGCAGAGCTATGGGACTTGTGCTTGTTTGAGTTCCCAGGGGAAGAAATTTTCTCATTGAATTTCAGGTAGTATGAGACCGGTGCCCATCCAGCATCATGAGAAAACCAGCTGTAATGGCTAGGGACCCTGACATGCTGACCGCATGTCACCCCTATACTGGCTAGATGATCACCCACTTCTATGATTAACATTCATGGATGTGAAGCCAGTTTCCGGCTAGTAAGCCATGGACCTTTTAGGCATGTTGTGCCCTAAAGTAGAAGTAATATAAACTTTTGTTATTTTTAAAACCTTAACATACCTTACAAAGTAATATAGGGTCACTGTTGTGTATGAAATATCAATGAATAATGTTTCATAAAACTTATTATGGAATGTAATATTATGAGGCTTTCAAGTTATATCACCGTAAAGATAGCTTAGGACAAGAAGAACTGTTCCTGAAACTGAGGTCCTATGCTTTGAAAAACACGAAGTGTATGAGGTGAGATATTTAAGACTTATTTTATTTATTAAAATAAATACTGTATTTACCCGAATATAAGATGACCTTTTTCCTGAAATCTGAAATTCAGAATCATGACTTGCTTTAAATTCACAAACTAGGAAATAAGCCCAGTCGAGATAAATGATTTTTCATAACATAGTAGGCTCAGAAATGTTTGCAGATGCAACAATGGGCAAATAATATGCGGCTGAAGTTGAATATAACATGATAGCCAATAGAGTCTGCTGTACTGGCTCAGGTGGTAGCGTGCTTGCTTCCTGACTACCAGGGTCAGGTTTAAAACCCGACTGGGTAGAACATTTTAATTGTTAAATTAATTTAATTATAACATTTTCAATCTCAGGGCCAGAAGAGATGGTAGTATATAATTTTTTATCGCTAGATTTTATACCAGATTTCTACATTAAATTGCAAACCTCTCATGTTGAGAAGGCATATGGTACTGTTGTTAGCAATTCATTTGTCGGTATGGGAATGTTAAACCTGGCAGCCTCCTTTGTGCTTTTCAATAGGAGTAGGCTATGTTCCGGCACTGGGTTTCACCTTCTCCCTTTTCTTCATCATTCTTCATAGAACACACTTTACACTGTACAAACATAAACATACCCTCATTCCACACTTCTCTCTGTACACAATACAAGAATACATCATCTATGTAAAGTGGTCTCCCGAAGTGGTGCATAAATTAAAGATAGACTACATTAATGTCATCTATCTGCCCAGCGCAGAATCAAAGCATGTAAATTGTAGTGGGTGGCATTAGGACATACACACACTGATAACCAATAGGAAAACCAGAAAAAAAAATAACTTTGACAAAAATAATCTCAACAATGACATTAAAAAATTGTAATGGTACCAGGAAAGTTGAGGGATAATTTTTTATGAGCATTAAAAGAAGTGTTAGAAGATAAATATTGTAATTATACTGGAAGATGTGGTAAAGTATCATGAATTCACAGATTCCAACTGGTTCATGGAGGCTTTATGATATGATGCCAATTTTAAATTGATGGTAATTAGGGAAACAGAAGTTATGCAAGGGGAAGAAAATTTGGTGTCTCCAAACGTAACATTTGTAAGTGGCAAAAAATTAAAGAAAAATTTAGGAATGTTAATTCAACCCAAAAATAATTTAATATACTAAAGAAGGGAAATATCACAAATTGGAATGAAAAATGATTGAGTATATGCGAGAGAAAAGAAATTAAGGTTTCCTTAACACATGAGAGATGATGACAAAACCACTGGGGGATAAAGCGAGAGCTTGTACAGCATGAGTGATGTGCCATTCAAATCCATCTTCGGCTGGTGTGCATATGGTAAAAAGACAGCAGTAGTGGTAATAATGATGGTAAAGACAGTGATGACATGGAATACTATTGGTAAATAATTCAAGAAAATTCTTAAAAAGCCTCTTCAAAATTGGGGGGGGGGGACCAAGGTCATCTTAAATTCCAAGTTGACTTACATTTGGGTAAATCATCATCATCATCATCTTAAGGCACTACAACTTCAAATTTGAATGTTTTCGCCTTCTCAATAATCTTCCTCCAAACTCTTATATCTTCTGCCAATTTAAGATTTGTCACCCTCATCTTCTTCAGATCCTCCCAAACATCATCCTCCCATCTCATCTTAGATCTACCAACAGCTCTAGTTCTGGTAGGCTTCCATTTATATGGTTTTTTAACTAATGTCTGTTGATCTATTCTTATCAGATGACCAATCTATCTTATCCTAAGAGATCTGATATGATTTATTATATTTTGATTTTTAATTATATTATTCAAATCTTAAATTACCAGTATAATTATATTATTCAAATCTTAAATTACCATCCACCAAGCAAGAAATCTTTGAGAGACCCTTCAAACGTTGGATTGAGACCATAACAGACCACTAGGTCTATCACATGAAAGGAAGAAGAAGAAGAAGAAGAATTATATTATTTAATTCACTATTTGTTTTCATTTTCCAAGTTTGGTCTGGTCCTTTATTTGGACCATATATTTTTCTAGGTATCTTTCTTTCGAAAATTATCAATTTTTGTTTGATTGTCTGTTCTAGAGTCCAAGTTTCACTTGCATAAGTTACTATTGGTCTTATTAGTCTTCTTCTTCTTCTTCCTCTATGCATGAAAGTTGGCAGCTTGTTGCGTATTCATTCACTACAGGTCCAGGGTAATTTATCAATCCGGCTTACTTCGTGAATGTTTCTGTGAGTAATTGAAAATTTTACATCTTGGAAGTGAGTTACTAGCCCTTCTTCTTCGGTGGGTATTTCTTTTAGTCTGGACCTTCTTCCATGACTGGCTGTATAGCTCATGGAGTCATTAGGACTCACAAGCCCCACCACCACGTCAAGGTAGAGATACCGACGGGTGGGGCTCTTATTAGTGTTTTGTATAATCTTAGTTTGGCAGATTTAGATATTAGTTTACTTTTAAATAATTTTAAATGTGCATAATACACCTTATTTCCATTTACAATTCTTTAACTTCTTCTTCCAATGAATTGTATCCATTCACTATTGTACCCAAATACTTAAACGTTGACACTGATTTAATTTGACTATTATCTATTTGTTGATCATCTGTATTTCTATTGAAGTTACTACATTTTTAGGTATTCTCTTTAATTTGTATTTATTATCAATCCAAATTACGTTCAGGTAAATATGGTAAATAAATGAGTTTATTAAGTTATGTAGATAGGAAATAACACTATGAGGTTTTTTAATATTGTTTATTTTTTAATTCACTCACCTCATACTTCATAACTCCTAGCATACCCAGGGTTTCATCACATCCTTTGTGACATTCTCAATGCTGTGTCACGTTCACAACTGACGTCCAGCTGCCTTCTATCCTGCAGACTGACCTCCGCGCCATTTGATGGCTGACCGACGAACTTCCAAATCAGTCCTCTCTCCTTATAACCGGGGTTATTCAAAATTCATAGTTGTATTTTCATTCTTGCATATGTAAATTTTTTCCAAAAATGTGCGTTCCTTCGGTTTTTCCAAATGTTTAAGTAATTTTGTTTTGGTTTCTATTCTATGTTTTTCTGACCAGGCATGTGCAGCTATTGCAGATGGTTAATATTTTTAAATAATCCATCTAACAATACGATATGGCACAACAACAAAACATAAAAAAAGAAAAGTTATTAGAAAAAAGTTATATGTAAGCAGGAAAAATAATTTACCTAGTAATTTAAATTTATAATTCAGTTTTTAATTTTAAAAAAATATATAAATAAAATTATAAGGGATTAACATTACAATGAAATAAAGAATACTCACCACTCCCTGGTAGCAAGAAAAAGATAATTTTTTTTGTAATATTTACAATACCAATATGAATATCCAAATTTATTCTAAATTATCAGGTTTAAGATGAAATAAATATTAAAATTAATAAAGGTTGTATTTCCATATTTTTAAGGCAGTTAAGATGGGTTATTTGAAGAGAACTGCAAGAAAAATCAATGAATATAAAAAACACAGATATTTGGAGAATGAGAGGACACAAGAAGATATAGGTACATGCAATGTTTTTATTATTAATTTCATACATCATATTTGAAGAGAAAAAAATACACTCAGACTGGGACTTGAACCCAGGACCTTTAGCTTTCTAGGCCAAGTGCTCTACCGACTAAGCTATCTGGGCAAGTTCCAATCTAAATGGAAATTTGTCTCTATAAGCTGTCTCAGACTGAGACTTGAACCCAGGATCTTTGGCTTTCTATGCCAAGTGCTCTACCGACTGAGCTAGAGTAAATTTTTAAAATTTGCATTTAGATTGGAACTTGCCCAGATAGCTCAGTGGTAGAGCACTTGGCCTAGAAAGCCAAAGGTCCTGGGTTCGAGTCCCAGTCTGAGCATATAATTTTTCTCTTCAAATATGATTTATCTATCATTGAGATATATGAAATGAATAATAAAAACATTGAAAGAAGCCGTACTGGCTTTATAATGTAATGTAAAATTCCCAAATAAATGTCTTCTTAATAAAGAAGATGCAAAAGTTTCATAGCATTTGGTGTGTGGGAATTAACAGCTTATAGAGAAAAATTTGCATTTAGATTGGAAATCATCCAGATAGCTCAGTCAGTAGAGCACTTGGCCTAGAAAGCCAAAGGTTCTGGATTCGAGTCCCAGTCTGAGCGTATAACTTTTCTCTTCAAATATAGTTATATTAGTCGTAATTGAAGAAAGAAAACTGGATTGGAATATACATATGCAAAGAACTGAAGTAGAATAGATAATAAAAGGGAGAAGTGTATGTGGCGAACTTGGCTCCAAAAAGTTAAAAAATGCACTGAAAGATTTGAATCAATCGAGAAAAACAGACCCGACAGGAATGTTTGGTGGAGTTGTTAAACAATGAATGAGTTTTCATTTAGTGACACTATGAGATTTATTTTAATTAATAATTGAGTTAGAATTTAATACCTCACCAAAAACTGTGGATTTCTCGAAGACATGTTTTGATTATTAATATCTTGGTTATTTTGACTCACCTCATATTTCTTGATTTTATATGCAGATCAGGTTCGTCACTTTTGCACGACATTGTCGATGCATTCCAACCAACTCATTAGTAATTAAAAGAAACTTCATAGTGTTATTTCCTACATATATTAAACATGTTTCGATACTAAGTTATGTAGATAGGAAATAACACTATGAGGTTTTTTAATATTGTTTATTTTTTATTATTTCACTCACCTCATACTTCATAATTCCTAGCAGACCCAGGGTTTCTTCACATCATTTGTGACATTCTCAATGGTGTGTCACGTTCACAACTGACGTCCAACGGCCTTCTATCCTGCAGACTGACCTCCGCGCCATCTGGTGGCCGACCGACGAATTTCCAAATCAGTCCTCCCTCCTTATAACCGGGTATTTCAAAATTCATAGTTGTATTTTCATTCTTGCATATGTAAATTTTTTCCCAAATTGTGAGTTCCTTCGGTTTTTCCAATTGTTTAAGTAATTTTGTTTTGGTTTCTATTCTATGTTTTTCTGACCAGGCATATGCAGCTATTGCAGATTTTTCGGTTTCTCCATTTTTAAAATTTCTGAGGTGTTCTTTTAATCTTGTATTTAGATTCCTTTTTGTTTTTCTTATGTATATCTTTGCACAATCTTTACAATTAATTTGATAAATTCCCGATTTTTTGCAGTCTTCAATCTTTTCATTTTTGTTGGTTTTTATTAAATTACCTAAGCCGTAATCATTTTTCGGTGCTAATTTAATGTTGAATTTGTTGAAGATTTTTTGAAACCTGTCAAATACTAAAGGATGGTATGTGAACTTCTTGAATTTTTTACCAATATTTTTATCTGTCTGAAGAGTACTTTCATTAATCATTTTTTGTTCTTTAAATTTATTTATTTTCTTGTGTATCATCTTCTCTTGAAAACCATTATCCTTCACAATTTTTATGATGTGTTCTTTCTCTTTATTGTAATTTTCTTTGCTCATGGGGACGTTCACCAGTCTGTGTGTTAAACTATTAAATACTGCCTGTTTGTGTGAAAAATGGTTAAATTCAGTAGCTTTTATATAATTGTCAATGAAATAAAAAATAAACAAAATGAGTTTATGTTATCGGCTATAAATTGACTTAATAGAAAGAAAAGTAAGTATAATATTACTATAAAAACAGATAATGGTACAGATTGCTTTGACTATTTGTACTACTAACAGATAATAATTAAAATAATGAATAATTTAATTTGATGTATATAACATTTGTTTTCAGCAATTTTTCATTTTGGTGGACATGGTTTTGAGATGCGTGACAAATTCATGTTACCAGTTGATGCTCCTGGATCAGGGAGTTACCTTTGTCGTGACAGTTTGTGTGAGAAAGAGGTAATACGAGAAATTTTGAAGAAGAAGCCTAAACTCCTGTTTATGCAACTGGACATGTGTCTCAAAGTTCCCGACAGGTTAGAAACAATTTATTTAATCAGTTATTTTTTAATTTAATACTATTAAAAATAACATCTCACCTCATATTTTGTCTTCTTTTTAGACTAGTTTTGCACTAATAAAATATCTATTATAAGTTTTTACTTGACTGTTGTTCTGTCATGGTGATTGAATGTTTCCTCCTCCATCTATTGTCAGACTAATGAACCTCCAAAAAAATCACATTACCCAGGAATTTCGAAATTCATTAATTGCTTCTTCTATTTTTGAATGTAGATCTTTTCCCAAACTGTGAGCTCTTTAGGGAAAGCATCCTGTAGGTAGGCCAAGAATGAGGTGGGAGAACAACATTAATCATGATGAATTATATAGGAGATAATTGGAAAACATTACCTCAGCATAGAGATGTATGGACAGCTTTATGTCCTTATGGCCATGAACCTCCAGGTTTGATAATGTCAGGGAATTAGTTAGTGTTATTTGTTATTAATTTTGTGCTCAAAGTATATTTCCTAATTCTCTCTTCAACATTTAACCTGATTTTTATTATAGCTGTCACTTCAGAAATAGAGTAAAGGAAAAGGAAATAAAAATGCCTCCACAAAACATTATTAACTTCATTTGGTCAGATTGACACCATTATCTTGCTCCAAGGCACAGAATTGAAAATGAATGCTGAGAAAACTATAAATCTATAGTTTTCATTCAATCCTGAACAAATTAATTTTTTGAAAAGAAAAATTAACATCTGAACCGGGCATTGAATCCTGGATCTCTGACTCTGTACTTCATTGTGCTGTTCATTACATAATTTGAGACATGATACAAACATTAACATTTCTTTCCACATATCCAATTATCTTATGTCCAAACTAAATATAACATCAAAATATTAAGCTTTGCTGCTTGAAAGTAATGACATTTCTCTTTAAAAATACTTCAAATAGAAGTTATCTGATGGTGTTGTTAATAGCTCTAGCTATCTGCCTTTGGATGTAAGAGAATTGGATATGTGGAATAATGTTTGTAACATGTCTCAAATAGTGTAATGGACTGCACACCGATGTACAGAGTCGGAGGTCCAAGGTTTGATTCCCTGTTCAATCGTTAATTTTTCTTTTAAAAAAGTTAACTAGTTATGCTGGGGCATGGTTAAGGCACTGTGTTACAAGCTGGAAGGTCGAGGGTTTGAGTCCCGGTGGGGTCAGAATTTTTAAACTGACCCAAACCTTCTGGCGGCACTATGGCCCTGAGGTTGACTTAGCCTCTAATGGAAATGAGTACCAGACGTTTATTCTTGGGGTAAAGGTGGCTGTCACGTAGGACTGACAACCCGGCTGACATCAAGTGCCGATTGTCTAGAAAAAGTGGGAGCCTTAACCTCGTACTACTCCAAGGGCCTCCTGAGGCCTGTAGTGAGATCACTTTACTGTACTTTATTTCCCTACAGATGTCAGTATGTCAATGAATGACATGTGTTCAGCATGTCACTTCAATGAGACGTCTAGTAGGCAGCTAAGGTATTACTTGGATGGGGAAGACTGATTAAATTTTATTCAGAGGCACTAATTTAGGCTTGCGATTCTTTTATGACCCCAAAAATCTTCAGACTTAGGATCCACGGCTTGAAGTTCCTCCTGGAGGATTTCTCCCTTGGATTTTTCAATCCTAAAAATCATTGATCCTGGCTGGATTTTAACCTGTGACCCTAGGGACTAGAGGCAAGGGACATAATCACTAAATCATCAAAGCCAGAAGTGCCCACCCAGCACCATGAGGAATTTAGGTAGCTACAATAAATAGTGGCTGTAGGTTGAGAAACCCAGCTATAATGGCCGCTTGACCCAAGTTACTGACTACATATCACCCCTACACTGCTGGATGATATACACATCTGTAATGGATGTGAGGTCAGTAACTGGTTGGTAAGCCAAGGCCTTCAGTGCATATCATCCATGAAGTTCTATTATTTTAACATCTTAATATCATAGTATGTAAATCAGTGTACATAAACAAGCTTATTACAAATAATTTACCTTTATTTAAGAGGATTACGTTTATATTTGAAGAGAAAAATTTTCGCCTAGACCGAGACTCGAAAAGGTTTCAAAGCATATGGCACGAAGGAATTACAACATATATTAGAGAAAAATTCGCGTCTAGATTGCAACTCGCCTTGGTAGCTCAGTTGGTAGAGCATTTGGTCCGGAAAGCCAAAGATCCTGGGTTCGAGTCTCAGCTAGGCAAAAATGTTTCTCTTCAAATATAATTTATCCTTCAGTGAGAAGTGTTAAATTAATAATAAAAATGTCAATAGAAGCCCTATTAGCTTTATAAAGTAGTGTTAAATTCCTAATAAATGTCTTCTTAACTAAGAAGCCACCATTTGCAAAGATAGAAGCAAAGGTTTCAAAGCATTTGGTGCAAAGGAATTACAACGTATATAAGAGAAAAATTTGCATCTAGATCGCAACTCGCCTTGGTAGCTCAGTTGGTAGAGCATTTGGCCTGGAAAGCCAAAGGTCCCGGGTTCGAGTCTTGGTCTAGGCGAAAATTTGTCTCTTCAAATATAATTTTTAGTTATATTAGTTTAGGTGTGTAAATCTGTAAGCAATGGTAAACATAAGTAAAGAGAAAAATTTCCACCTGAACCATGATTTCAACATCAGTAAAGTTGGAAATCCAGGGTTCAAATTTAAATTCAGGCAGAATTTTTTTTTTTTTTTTGTTATGTTCACCTTATTATCACCTTTGCAGAAATTAATGGTTAGACCATTTTGACTGCCAAATATGCCATACAAATTTTTCTTTCAGTCCCATGAAGACAACTGAGTGAGATGAAATAAGAAGTAAGAAAAGTGTTAATAAAACTGAAATTAAGTTTGAGAGACAAATTCATACTAATCATGAGATTGTCATTACAATTTTTTTTCAGTGACAGCAACCACTTTAGTTGTCCTTAGCTCTTTGAAGCTATCATGGCACAATTTTTTTATTTTTTTACAATAATGTTGCATTAATTGATTTTTATTTTGGCTTCAGGAATGAAAATCCACACATTTACGGAGAAGTACCAGAAACATTTGTTTATGAACCTCAGGATAACATGATAATACAGTACAGTACAACAAGCAACTTAAATGCTTACGAGAGGAAAAGTGTACAGAATAGTAATTACGTCAATCTCTTGAAAACCTACTTAGGGCAAGACATACCGCTTCAGAAAATTCTTGACTTTGTTAAAAGAGGTATGATCTATTCAATATCATTTAAGTTGAATTGTATTATCACTAATCTGAGATGATATGAATTAATTCCATGGCACGACAAATCTAGCCTACCATCCGGCTGCTGGCCTCACATCCACATATGTCAATCAGAGGTAGATGATCATCTAGCAAGTGTGGGGGTGATATGTGGTCAGCATGTCGAGTCCCCCAGCCATTATAGCTGGTTTCCTCAACCTGGAACCGCTACTTATTGTAATTACCCAAATGCCTCACGATGCAGAGGTGATATGAAACTAAGTAGAATTTTTTTAATGACAGCAGGACTAGATTTATTAAAATTTTTGGGAATGCTAGCATTGATGAAAATTCCATTATTAAAAAGAACACAAATTATGTTATAAAAATGTTAATAATTAATATAAAGTTAGAATTTTAACGTTAATTTTAATGTCAATGCCCTATGCTGTAGTCGAGTGGTTAAGGCAAGAGGTCTTGGCATAGAGCAGCAGGACTTGCACTAGTTCAAGTCTACATAGGGAAGAAATTTTCTGATGGAACTTCGGCCAGTATGGGACCGGTGCCCACCCAGCATCATGAGGAATTTGGGTAGCTACAATAGGTAGTGGCTCCATGTTGAGAAAATCATCTCTAATGACTGAGGGACCCAACATGCTGACCACATGTCACCCCTACGCTGGAAAGATTAACACATGTAGATGTGAGGCCGGCTGGTAGACAAAGGGCCTTTTAGGCCTGTTGCATCATGGAGTTTTAATGTTAATATTTACCTCAAGAATGTTTACTTCTTGTTTTTCTCAAAAATATCCTCAAAATGGCTTAAAAATGAATGAGAAGTTCACTTAAAAATAACCTATAAATCATCATATTTGCATAGGAACATGACTGCATGGATCAATTTATGTCTTAACAATCGCTGTTTACATAGCCAACCTATCAAAAATATGCCAACACAAAAAAAATGAAGATATATCGCACACCCATGCAGTTTTCACATGTTGTTGTTGGCATCTTGGTCGTTGTCATCATAAAAAAAGATCACTCTAGTCAACAAATCGGTCACTTTTATTGGAAATTCCACCGGTACATTCATAATATTAACTAAATGTTAGTTAACCTATCCAAATCACAATCTAACTTACCAAAATGTACCAAAACATAAGGAATTTTTTTTTCCAGAATTTTTAGGTATGCTAAATTGGCATTAGCTGAAACTTCAGTGCCCTGTGCCATAGCCGAGTGGTTAAGGCAAGATACCTTGGCACAAAGCTACGTGACTTGCGCTGATTCGTGTCTCTATGGGGGAAGAAATGTTCTCATGGAATTTCGGCAAGTATGAAATCAGTGCCCACCCAGCATCATGAGGCATTTGGGTAGCTACAATAAGTAGCATCTCCAGTTTGGGAAAACCAGCTATAACGGCTGGGGAACTTGACATACTTACCACATGTCACCTCTATACTGGTTGGATAATCGTCTACCTCTGTGATTAAAACACATGGATGTGAGGCCAGCAGCCGGCTGGTAGGCCAAGGGCCTTCTAGGCCTGTTACCTCATGGAAAAAGAAAAAAGAAAGTTGAATAAACTAGCCATACATTTTTCTCTTCAAATATAATTTATTATTCAGTGAGAAATGTTAAATTAAAAATAAAGAACAAGTGATAACTATCGATATGTTCAGTAACTCTAGTAGTCCATTACAAGATACGTAGGTGCTCATCATTGCTAGATAAGCAAAATTTTTAATCTTCTTTTTTGGTTCAAATAATATTTTTAAGTCCTTGACTTATCATAGTATCCCTTATAATTTCCTTTCTTGACACCCTCAAATGCACTTATCAATAGTAATTTCCACCTAGTCTCCAATTCACTAGAATTGCCTCTTAAACTGACTTCACACACTGACTCCCAATTCTTTATATATGCAAGAGACAAACCATCTGGGAAACCCATGGTGTTAGAATCCTCAAGCCATCGAGAAATAGACCTTTCTCAAATCAAAATCTCGAGAGGCCAATTCTTCTAGAAAATAATGCATACATGAATCTTGAAGACTTGATGCACGATGACTTGTGATTTCCAGCTCACAAATCCCTTGTACCTTATAAGGTGAGTCTCATTTCAGCCTGTGACATTCAAAAGATGGCTCCCAACAATACGGAGCATTTCTTGGCATTTGTCACAGTATCAAATCCAGATCTACTAGTAGGCAAGTAGGCATGCTACTACCTGAGCTAGCATGATGAACAAAAAAAGTGTTACATTATGTAAAAGAGGTATATAATTAATTTGTCGTGCAATGCCTAGATGACATTCAGGCCTGTTTTTATCTAGTCAGATAATTTGACTTATTGGATTCTAGTTGAGAATGTAGAAAATGCTCACCAAAATATCTCCATGAGAAAACAAAATATGAGGTGAAGTGGATATTTCTATTTCAAGCTCTGAAAGTAGTTAATTATTATGAGTAAGTGATTTAGCCACGTCGCAAGAATACAGGACGACAGGTGGACAATAAAAACAACCATGTGGGACCCGTACACAGGCAAGAGACAGCGCGGAAGACCAAGACGACGATAGGCTGACGTCTTCAAAGAACGAGCAGGGGCGCAATGGTCCAGAGTCGCCAGATGCAGGAAAAGCTGGAGAACGATGGAGAGCCAACTGTTTATTAACTAATCACAGAACAGACAGTGTATACAAACCAAGTGCTACATCCAAGTCAACTTCTCACCACGGAGTAGCTCACCGGGTGACACTCTCAAATAGAGCTTAACCCCTGTACAGGGAGGCCTTTGCCCTAAAGGGACATATCAGGCTTTATTTATTTATTTATTTAAGTGATTTAGACTCACCTCATAGTATTTTATTTAATGATGCTCTTTAACAACTCACGTCATCATTGTCACAATTCAAATCTGAGCGTGAAAGGGCCAACAAATTTTGCCCAGAGGCCTCTTATTTCAGGCTTGAGGTTATTTTTATGTGCTGTAGATCTATGATATGGGACCCAAGACATATCTTCCGAAGGAAGACATACTCAGGATTTTTATATCCTTAAAAATTCATTGACCCTGTCCAAATTTAAAACCGGATAATAGCATGCAAACTGCTGGACAACCAGAACCAACATAAGGACTGGAGAGGAGATTAGGATGTTTCAAGGTTTTGCACCCACTTGGGCATCAATTTGGAGAGGGAATTGGGGCCATTTTGATGCGGTTTCCACATGGTAGTGTTAATTTTGGGAGAGTATAATCTCTCCAAGGTTCGGGTTTGGAATTTAGATTGGAATTTTGGGTTTTGTTGCCGGACTGATATACTAAGGGTTTTTTTAATTTCTATGAGGCGATTGGCAGATTTTGTAAACAATAGATGTACATAATACTTGGAACTATTATTCTGCTATTTGTATGAATTCACTTCTTATATTACACAATTTAATCAATTTTAACAATGTATACACAATTTAATTTATCGTGTGTTCACTTTTTTTTAGATAGAGCCATACATTCAGTTTGTTATCCTTGTGTACTGTATTGCCTTTACACTTTGACAAAATACAAAAAAATAATTATATCATTTTAAACTTTTGAACCTTCTTTTTTTTTACTACATATTTTGAGACTGCAAACTGTGTTTATGTTCTAGATTAAGTAACGATGAAAATTGTAAAACAGTGAGAACTTTTACATATTTCACAAAATTTTATACATGTTAAACTATTGTTGTGTTATCCAATGGTGATGGCTTTTAATTGGCTACTGCAACTTCTCTTGTTTCCCAGCAGAGATCTTGAATTTTCTTTCTGAGTTGTTTGCCCACCAGTTAACATATCAGTAGATGATATTGTGAAAAGAAAAATTAATGTCTGAACCAGGAATCTAACCGTAGACCTCTCAAACATAGATACTTCTAAATGAAGCCGGCCATTGATGTTGGTAGTGACATCTACTTGGCAGCGGACGAAACAAGAATTATAGATTTGTATATGTGGAATGAATTGTTAATGTTTGTACCATGTCTCGAATAGTGTAGTGGTCTTGCATGCTCTTACGGAATACGAGAGGTCCACAGTTCGATTCCTGGTTCAGACATTAATTTCTCTTTTCACAATATCATTATCCATCCATAGTAATTCTGCCCGAGGGCAGGTCTTTCACTGCAATCATAGCCTTTTTATGCTCTGCTTTGCAGCTTTACTAGGGAATTGTAGGTGCGGTAGCTTCCCGTTGCTTTACACACCGGTGAAGAATGATGATGATAATGATAAGGATAATGATGATGATGGCCATTTCGGGGACCATTTGGGCCTTAAAGTTTTCCTGACATTTGTCTTACAGGTGAGGAAAAACCCTGATAAAAACCTCACCCAGAAAAACTGTCCCGACCAGGGATCGAACCCAGGCCTGCTGCGTGGCAAGGCAGCATGCTACCTCGAGACCACAGCGGTGGACTAATATCGTTATAATATTATAATATGATCCATTATTGGAACTGTGTTAAAATAACAATATTGTAAAGTGTTAAATGTCAGTAGATGTTCCTTGTTGAGTACTTGTCTTATTTCATTGCAAATTGTATTTGGCATTGTCAATAATTTCAATTTTCCGGAGGTGGTCAGGTTAACGGTGGTATCCAGTGAAGAGGCAGAATGCAATTTTAGCAGATTTTCTTCGCATTGCCAGGATGTGGGACTTGAGATGGATATTTGTATATGTATTTCCTTCCAGTTTTTTTATTTATTTATATATATTTTTTTTATTTAAATTTAGTTTTTATGTCTTGAATTTTTAAGTTAAATTTTGTTTCTTTTAAGGTTTGCAAAAAAATAGTTGTTCCCTTTTTGGCCAGCATATCTGCTATTTAATTTTCAACAGTTCTAAAATGGGCAGGAGTCCATTGTAGAACAATATTCTGTAGTTGTGTTGTAAGAAGTTTGATCATTGCTCTGATATTGTGTACAGTGATATAGGTTGTTATTTGGAGATTGCAAATGTTTTCAATTGTGACTTTGGAATCTATTATTACAACTAATTTATGTTTTTATTATTCATTTCATACATCTCAATGATGGATAAATCATATTTGAAGAGAAAAATTATACATCCAGACTGAGACTCAAACCCAGGACCTTTGGCTTTTCGGGCCAATGCTCTACGACTGAGCTACCAGGCGAGTTACAATCTAAATGCAAATACCGGGGCGAGTTACAATCTAAATGCAAATGATTATAACTCGTTCTGGTAGCTCAGTCGGTAGAGCATTCCCCCGGAAAGCCAAAGGTCCTGAGTTCAAGTCTCAGTCTGGGCATATAATTTTTCTCTTCAAATAAGATTTATCCATCATTGAGATGTATGAAATGAATAATAAAACATCGAAAGAAACCATATTGGCTTATAATGTAATATAAAAATTCCCAAATAAATGTCATCTTAATAAAGTAGCCACCATTTGCAAAGATAGGAACAAAGGTTTCATAGCATTTGGTGCGTGGGAATTTACAACGTATATAAGAGAAAAATTGCATTTAAATTGTAACTTGCCCCGGTAGCTCAGTCATAGAGCATTGGCCCAGAAAGCCAAAGATTCTGGGTTCGAGTCTCAGTCTGGGTGTATAATTTTTCTCTTCAAATACGACTAATATTTATTTGATGCCTGTTCTGAAGATGACTTTTTAGTGTGGCTTCTATTACATTTATTTTTCCATTAAAGTTATTTTCATATGAACACAAAGGGATAAATTGGGAAAATAAAGTAAACACTTGCACCTACAACCTGTTGTTTACTGTGATTTTTGTATTTTAATCTAACATATGTTTGGTGAGTAGAAGAGAAGGCCACATGGCCTTAACTAAATAAATAAAAATAAATAATTAGATAAACAAAAATATTAGTGAGCCATCTGTGTACACTCTTAACAATCTATTTTTGGAGATATCTTTCTTCTAAGGTCATGCAAAAATGAAGGATGAAGAATTCTCACTGCCAGAACTGATCCAAGCAAAAAAAAAAAAAGCAGAAAGTATCTTGGACCTGATAATATACATGTAGAATTCCTCGAGAATCTAGGAAACCTAACAAAATTCAGAGTTCTAGCTAAATACAACAAGATATGGAACTCACATAATAATCCATCCATAGTAATTCTGCCCGAGGGCAGGTGAGTATAGGTGTGGTAGCTTCACGTTGCTTTCCACACCGGTGAAGGATGGTGATGATAATGATGATTATGGCCAGATGATTTTCGGGGACCGTTGGGCCTGACATTTGTCTTACAGGTGAGGAAAAACCCCGAAAAAACCTCACCCAGGAAGCTTGTCCCGACCAGGGATCGAACCTGGGCCCGCTGCGTGACAAGGCAGCATGCTACCTCGAGACCACAGTGGTGGACCACATAATAATATGACCCTAGAATTTAAACTTTTTTCATTTTTTTTTTTTGCACCAATGTGAAAACCCTTCTTCGCTAATGAAATGATCAGAAATGTACACTGTTTCTAGTATTGTTTATGTGTCTCTGTAATATGTATTTACTTAAGGGACTATGAAAGTACAATGGGTAATGCATGCACTCAAGAGAAGGTAGGATGGCTATTCCAATGCTCCAGCTATTTTTTTTCCCCTGGGAAAGTTTCTCATGCTCATTTAAAGGACAAATCATAGAACTCACAGTGAATCTGAATGCAAATAAATGAGGAATATCTTCCATCACTCTACTTACTCAGTTTCGAATGTGGACCATTGAGAGCCTAGTCTCCCTGAGCTACTTCATTCACTAATTTATCTCTGTATTAACGTTAATTTTCTTTTTCAGCTTCAAATGCAGCAGGAAAGACTCAAATTCCATTTTATTCTTCAAATGTTGCTGTTGACATATATTTAACAGATAAAATGGAAGGTAGGTAACACTAAAAATCTTATTCTAATATAAATAATTATAATCATATGTATTCACGTAGACTTTCACGGCCGGAGTTGCTATGATGATCTTGATGAAGATTTTCGGGCTGTAGGCCGTGGTCGTGAGGCTTGTAGTTCCCCGACGTTTCGCCAAAGACTGCGTCTGGCATCCTCAAGGGTTGTCTTGAGACTGGCATTTCTGTCCACTGTCTGTCCTATTTATATGTTCACCGCGATGTGTATGTAAGTTATATCTGCCTTCTGATTGGTCAGCGTTAGGGACGTCCATTGCTCCAATGAGATTGCTGTTTGATGGTCTAGTCGACTGTACGTTATATCTGCCTTCTGACTGGTCAGCGGTAGGGACTTCCATTGTTCCAATGAGATTGCTGTTTGTTAGTCTAGTCGACTGTACTTGTAGAGGTTTACATTTTGCGTTTTTTAGAACCGGTATCCATATTTTGTTGACTTTTAATGATTCTTCTTTTCTATTGAAACTGTATTTATGTTTGAATATTTCGATGGCTTCTCGTTGTAGACGGGTAAAATAGTGTGTGCAGTTAGATAATATGTCTGTATTCTGGTATTGTACTCTGTGGCCATCAAGTAAAGAGTGTTCTGCTACTGCCGACTTATCCATTTGTTTAAGACGACTGTATCTTTCATGCAACCAGACTTAAGGAGCATGAAAGATACAGTCGTCTTAAACAAATGGATAAGTCGGCAGTAGCAGAACACTCTTTACTTGATGGCCACAGAGTACAATACCAGAATACAGACATATTATCTAACTGCACACACTATTTTACCCGTCTACAACGAGAAGCCATCGAAATATTCAAACATAAATACAGTTTCAATAGAAAAGAAGAATTATTAAAAGTCAACAAAGTATGGATACCGGTTCTAAAAAACGCAAAATGTAAACCTCTACAAGTACAGTCGACTAGACTATCAAACAGCAATCTCATTGGAACAATGGAAGTCCCTACCGCTGACCAATCAGAAGGCAGATATAACGTACAGTCGACTAGACCATCAAACAGCAATCTCATTGGAGCAATGGACATCCCTAATGCTGACCAATCAGAAGGCAGATATAACTTACGTACAAATCGCGGTGAACGTATAAATAGGACAGGCAGTGGACAGAAATGCCAGTCTCAAGACAAGCCTTGAGGATGCCAGACGCAGTTTTTGGCGAAATGTTGGGGAACTACAAGCCTCACGACCACGGCCTACAGCCCGAAAATCTTCATCAAGATCATCATAATTATAATCATAATTTATTTTATACAGTGGTAGTACTGGTTCCTATCACTCCTACAAGGAGCACAGGGCCTTAACAAAAACTTGCCAACAAACTCTATTATTTGCCAGTGTCTTCATTTTTTTCCCATCTTTTTCCTATTTTTCTCTGTTTCTCTTATCACAGTATATTGATAGATAATTCTGGGCCTTCTTCTTTCGCTGGCCTTTCTTGGGAATTTCATTCCATGGAAGTTATATTTATTTGAATTTGTCTAAATGTTACGAGGAGAAGGTTATCAGTAGGGAAACTGTTTTCAGGTACTTTTGAAATTAACAGTGGGTTAAAGCAAGGAGATGCACTCTCCTCTGCTAATCAATTTTATACTAGAAGATACAATCAGATCTTTAGAGGATAAAGAGTGTAGTGTATGACTCAATTGGTGTTAATCATCTGTTGATATACCTGATGATGTGGTATTAATAGGCAGTAGTGAGAAAATACTAAAAGCCAACGCACACATTCAATTAAATAATACTAAAAAAACTGGGGCTATAAAGCAATATTAATGAAACTAAATTATAGCACTCGTAGAAATGCATTATTAATTGAGAATGGACGTTTAACAACAAATGGGGATAATATGAAGAAATGGTAGAATTAAAATACCAAGGAACAATAATAAATTACAAACAAGAATGAGGTATAAAAGTTTTATAATTATAATAAGAATGAGGTGCAGAAAGAAATTAAATATAGGCTCAACTCTGGAAATACATGCTTCTGTGCATTACAGGGACTCTCGTCATCCCAACTTCTCCCAAAATATGTTAAACTAAAAATATATAAAAGCTTTGAGTTACATTATATGAATGCAAAACATAGTTTCTTGTTTTAAGAGAGGAAAAGGATTGAGTATTTGAGAATAAACTGCTTAGGAGTTATATTTGAAGAGAAAAATTTTTTCGCCTAGACCGAGACTCGAACCTGGGACCTTTCGCTTGCCGGGCCAAATGCTCTACCAACTGAGCTACCGAGGCGAGTTACGATATAGATGCAAATTTTTCTCTTATATACGTTGTAATTCCCTATCGCCAAATGCTAGGAGTTACAGAAATAGTGAGTTAAATCATCTTTATGGGAAATCTGATGTAATAACAAATTATGCATTGCAGAGACTCTTGATGTCCCAACTCCTTCCAAAAAACATTAAACTGAAAATATATAAAACTATTATTCTACCAGTTATATTATATGGATGTGAAACATGGACTCTGATTTTAAGGGAGGAAAGGAGATTACAAGTATTTGAGAATAAAGTACTTAGGAAAATTTTTGGACCAAAGAAAGATAAACAAACAGGTGAATGGAGAAGACTACATAACAATGAACTACATGGTCTTTATAGGAAGCCAGATATAATAAGAACAGTTAAGTCTTGTAGACTGCGATGGGCAGGACATGTTGCACATATGGGGAATGAAAGACTTGCATGGAAGCTTCTTGTAGGAAAAGCCAGAGGGAAAACACCCAGTTGGTAGACCAAGAATGAGGTGGGAGAATAACATTAACTATGATTTGAGGGAAGTAGATTATACAGGAAATGATTGGAAAGCATTAGCTCAGGATAGGGATGTATGGAGAGCTTATGTCCGCGCGGCCATGAACCTACGGGTTTGATAGTGCCAGTGAGTAAGTAAGAGTAAGTAAACAATGGGTAGAACATATGGTATGAATAGAGAATGTAAGAGGAGTTGGAAACTAATATTGTAGGAAACCCAAAGGTAAAGACTCATTAGGGAGGCCAAGAATGAGGTGGAAGAATAACATTAACAATGATTTGAAGGAGATGAATTATACAGAGAATGATGAAATATAGGCATAGGGATGAATGGAGATGTTGTGTCCATATGGTTATAAACGTCTGGTTTTGATAGTGCCAGTGAGTTAACCCATTTTAGCTATATTGCCATCTGCTTGTTAAGAATGTCTCATCCATTTTCTTTAATTCCCTTGTAGATCTCACAGTGATTAGTCAGCTTCCTTAACACTTTCTTGGAAATAATTTTAGGCCTCCAGATTTCAATAATAAATATCAGATATTTATAAAATCATGTAACTTGTTTTGAAGCTTTCACATTGATGAAACTAATATGTTGTTTCCTAATGACTCCTTTTTCTTTTTTATTTGTTTGTTTTTCATCTTCTCTCTTGGTACTTTTAAAATGCATGGTGAATCACTGTTGAGGTTTGAAGTAAAATGTTAAAATCTTAAAATGAGTACCTGATATATCAGTTGTCCTCAACTAAAATCTCTATATAAAAACTTCGTCAAATAACATTGAGCAACAAAAAAGAAACTTTTTTTTTTGTCTCAGAAAGAAAAATCTGTGATTCTGATAGTATTTTTTCTCCTGAATTCAAATATGATATCGGTTTTTCTCCATCATGCAAGGTTTATGAGAGACTGGAATTTTTAATTTCAAACACTCAAATATTTTCTACATTCGTAACTACACAATATTCGGACTCATGTAGAAAGTAAAAAATGACGATTCTCTGCTATATTTCGCCTGTGGAGCATCCCTCTTGATGGTCCAACAATAACTGGCCAGCATATTAGGATTCCATTTGCCTTGATATCTCTTTTCCATAGCTGAAATCTCCTGAGTTAGCTCATTTGGTTTTATTTTACAATGGACAAATAGACAAAAAAAGTTTATTAAAAAAATAATTATTTAAATCCATTAACCTTTTCACTGCTGAGATATTTCCGGCCTTTCAAACCCTCCTTGCTGAGTTATTTTTACAATTATTAAAATATTTTTAAATATCCTACCATGCTGAGAGTAATAAATATATTTAGAATACTCGCCTTACATGATGTAGATGGTTATATATTTTCCAGAAACACAGAAATATCAATTTTAAATTGCAGGGGAAAATACCACATGCAATACATCATAAAGGGTTGTCCACAAATGTACACAAAAAAATCTACCCATTCAAGTTTTATAAATTTTTAACTGTTTTCTTCTTAAACTAATCATACTTCAACACGTTTTTCTTAGCACATTTAAAATTATTTTATAATAAAATTATTTACGAGTGTTAATTTTTAATTAAGGATGTACAAATATATAATGAAAGTAATTTTCTAAATCGTATTTTCTGACTTAAAAATAAATAATATTTATTAGTTTCTTCTGAAATAAGCTGCATAATACTAAGAGGAAAAAATAATTCAAAATAACTAAACACTTTAGAATCATCACTTAAGCCTGCATTCACGGAAATTCCTGAATTTTCACTGTTGAAATTGTGAACAGTAGGGATAAAATTTCCGCTATGCCATTGGAATAAATCACTTGAACCACGATTTCTTTTTGGTATGGAATCATTTTCTTCAACTTCACTATCACCACTATCTTCAGGAATATATACTGCATCATCACAATCACTAATATCCGATAAATCAGAATCTAATGTTTCCAAAACTTGAACCAACTCCGCATCGGAAAGAAAAACACGACTTGAAGAGGCCATTTTTGTCATCCCTGGAATTCGTAATCACATGACCCCCAGCAGACAGCTAGCACGTTGAAAATTACTTCTTTGTGCATGGGTCTGGATTTTTTTAAATAGGGGCAACTCAATGCAGGACGAAATATGGAATAAGTTTATTTAGGTTCCTAAGAAATGGTAGTATATGCCTGCTTAGTTTGAAAGCAATGCAATAAGTAATATATAACTAGCAGGCATTTGAAATTGAGAACGGATATCCACGCCCATAGCACGGCAAGCATGTTCTTTGCCAACCCATATACCCATTCGTAGCAGTGTAAAGGTTAATTGAAATTGAAATAAAAAAAAAACTGTGGGTGATGGAGAAATTCCAAATACATATTTGAAAACACGATAAAAAACTGCATTAAGTAAAACTATTGGTACTCATGAGACAAAAATCATGTTGACCAGTGTAATTAAAACAGGTAAGCCTTTCAGAATCATATTCCATCTTCAGCATGTAATGTGGTACCATGAGAACACCTCTTGCTAATGGAATAGAAATATAAATTGGAAACTTTAATTCTCACCTCATAAAATATTATCTTCTCACCTAGACATGTTTCAGAACCATCATTCCCACATTCAACTAAATTCTGACTATTTGAAATGAGATGCTTATGTTTGCTTTTCTCATGCCCCTGGTAGGGATTGAATGAACTTTGGGATCAATCTTGTTTGCTGGTGCTGGAAACTTCAAAATTCAAGTTTCTGTTCTTGTTCTTCTGAATGTATATATGTGTGTATTTATGTAATGTTCAGGATTTGACAATAAAGCTATTTTCTTTTTAGCTACCTAATATTTAGTAACTTTTTTTTTTCTACTACCATCAGGTTGACTTTTATGACATTTCTGGCTTTCTCCCCCCATGGCATTGGCAGAATTGTAATCCATTTCTTAGGTTGGGGCACCTGGAAAGCGGAGTTACATTTTGCCCTGATGATATGATGGGTGATAAATGATAATGAAGTGCCAGAAGAATTCTTAATCTAAATTCCAGACCATGGGCAACCACAAGAATAATTCCCTTTAAGAAAAAATTCCTATGGTCTGATCGGGAATCAAATCTGGGACCTCATTAACAGTATTCAGTAACTCTGACCACTAGCCCATGAGGTTGGTCTTTAGTAACAATGTCTGAATGCATATTCAAAGCTTATCATGATTTTTAAGTGTTTCTGAATGTTGATTTTAAGATATATATATTCAGAAGAACAAGAACAGAACCATGGATTTTGATGTTTACAGTGAGCAAGATTTTTATCAGAGTTCATTCATGCAGGATCTCTAAATTGCAACATTTGCCAAATGCAGTAATTCAAAGATGAACTAGAAGTATTTTTACAAGCACTTGGGAGGGTATAAATAGGCAGTTTTTGAGGTATTGTCATATAAAATCAATGGAAGAGGAAAGATTGCCCAGAAAGAGCTATGAATTATAATCTAGAGAACAAAAGGAGAAGAGGAAGATCTGCAAAGCAGTGGAGATAAGGAATTAGAATGGCTATGCTCAACAGGCCAATTGTAGAAAATAAATGGAATAACAGAAAGACTTGGTGATTAAAATGCAGGATGCTGCCAAGACTGTAGGACCCCCGCTAATTAATTGATTGAGTTCATTCATTCAACCCCTATCAGAGGAATGAGGAAAGCAGATGTTAATGGCTCATTTAAAACAGAATTTAGTTGAGAATGGGGTTGAAGATCTCTGAAACATGTCCATGTGAGAGGATCATGTATTATGAGGTGAGATATAAAGTTTTCAATATTCATATTATTATATTTGAAGAGAAAAATATACGCTCAGACTTGGATTTGAACTCAGGACCTTTAGCACTCTAAGCGAATGCTCTACAACTGAGCTACCTGATAAACTCCAATCTGAATGCAAATCTTTCTCTTATATATGCTGTGAATTCCAACACACCAAATGCTATGAAGCCTTTGCTTCTATCTTGCAAATGGTGGCTTCGTTATTAAGAAGACCTTTAATTGGGAATTTTACATTACATTATAAAGCCAGTACAGCTTTTCATATTTTTTTTATATTTGTTAATCATATTTTGTAAACATACTAATTATGTTGATTCCTTTAAGTATTTAATTCATTGGAACATTAATAATTTTGTATTGTTTATCTGCTGTATGTTGTGGGATACAATGAATGTTGGATTTCCTATAGCATCATGTATTTTTTTTGCAGAAAATGAAGAAACAAAAAAACTGTATGAGAGTTTAACAACATTGCCACAAATTGAAAATGTCATCAAATTTGATAAAACCAACATTGAAGCTGGAATAAAACTTCTTCCCCACAGAAATGTTTTTCTTAATTCACTTGACATCATAATAAGTGGGTTACAGAAATATCTTTTGGGAATAGAGTTGTCCTGTAAGGTAGATATTTTCAAAACTCATTTTTATGCTAGTATATTCTTTAGTTTTTAATCTCATATTAAGTCTCTTTCCTTTTATTTTTAAGGGGATTCAGAATGCCTCATTCAAATATCATTTCTAAAGTGCATCTTTTCTTAGCATCTGTTCACAGCAGAACACTAGAGGACATATCCTTACAACTCATCTTTGGATTCCATACTGGCAGCTAGTTGTTACCATGCCCACCTCTGGTTCCAGGTTTTACAGGTTCATACCGAGTTGGTGTCAGTGGATATTTTAGGATGTGAAAATCCTGAATAAGGGTTCCTTCGAAAGGAAACTAAAGCTGTGGGTCCCATATCGTTGATTTATGGCATGAAAATGATCCTCAAGCCTCAAAATTTTAAATGCATCTTTTCTCACCTGGGCATGTTTTAGAGATTAACCAACTCAAGCCCCAATCATGTTTCAATGAATTTTGTTTTACAACCAATAACAGTCATGTTTCATCTCGATAATTATTTAATTTTGATTACCAAAATAAAGAAAGCTCCTCCTTTTTAATATTCTGTACAGGTCAGAGCATTATTTTGCAGTGATTGACTCTCTAACAAATGTGTTGAATATAGCAAATAATGAATAGATTCAATGTTCATATTATTCGTTTGAGAAAAATATGTGTTTAGATTGGAGGCCTAGGTAGCTCACTTGGAAGAGCATTGGCATAGAGAGTCAAAGATCCTGGGTTCAAACCCCAGTCTAGGCGTATATTTTTATTTTCAAATATAATGAACAGATTCCTTCGACCTACACATTTGATAATTGTGTGTTCAATAATTGTGTTTTTAAATACTGATTTTACTGAGTTGTTTCCGAAAAAAAATAATTAATAACCTATAATGTTGGTTATAATCATATACAGTTTGACGTGTTTCATTTTTTCTCCACTAGGGTGCATTCTTACAATATTGTGATCCTATTTGGCAATAAGTAGTATGATCAAGTTGCTGTGATGAACAAATGAAACATATTAAGTTATGTAGATAGGAAATAACACTATGAGGTTTTTTAATATTGTTTATTTTTTAATTATTTCACTCACCTCATACTTCATAATTCATAGCAGACCCTGGGTTTCTTCACATCTTTTGTGACATTCTCAATGCTGCGTCACGTTCACAACTGACGTCCAACAGCCTTCTATCCTGCAGACTGACCTCCGCGCCATCTGGTGGCCGACCGAAGAATTTCCAAATCAGTCCTCTTTCTTTATAACCGGGTATTTCAAAATTCATAGTTGTATTTTCATTCTTGCATATGTAAATTTTTTCCCAAATTGTGAGTTCCTTCGGTTTTTCCAATTGTTTAAGTAATTTTGTTTTGGTTTCTATTCTATGTTTTTCTGACCAGGCATGTGCAGCTATTGCAGATTTTTCGGTTTCTCCATTTTTAACATTTCTGAGGTGTTCTTTTAATCTTGTATTTAGATTCCTTTTTGTTTTTCCTATGTATATCTTTTCACAATCTTTACAATTAATTTGATAAATTCCCGATTTTTTGCAGTCTTCAATCTTTTCATTTTTGTTGGTTTTTATTAAATTACCTAAGCTGTAATCATTTTTCGGTGCTAATTTAATGTTGAATTTGTTGAACATTTTTTGAAACTTGTCAAATACCAAAGGATGGTATGTGAACTTCTTGAATTTTTTGCCTATATTTTTATCTGTCTGAAGAGTACTTTCATTGATGACTTTTTGTTCTTTGAATTTATTTATTTTCTTGTGTATCATCTTCTTATGAAAACCATTATCCTTAGCAATTTTTATGATGTGTTCTTTCTCTTTATTGTAATTTTCTTTGCTCATGGGGACATTCACAAGTCTGTGTGTTAAACTATTAAATACTGCCTGTTTGTGTGAAAAATGGTTAAATCCAATAGCTTTTATATAATTGTCGATGTGAGTTTCTTTTCTGTAGATTCCAAATTCTATTTTCTTTTTTTCTTCATTCCTAATCAATTTAAGGTATAAAAATGGTATTTCATGATTATTTTCTATTTCCATTGTAAATTTGATTGTTTTATTTTGAATATTTAACAGTTTAATGGCATTTTCTAATTGTTTCTCTTTTACTATTGCTATGATATCATCTACATATCTTCTCCAAAATTTAAACATCAAAGGATGTGCTTTGGATACAGGACATTCAAAGTTCCCCATTAACTTTGAATGTCATGTAACCAAAGAACATCCTTTGATGTTTAAATTTTGGAGAAGATATGTAGATGATATCATAGCAATAGTAAAAGAGAAACAATTAGAAGATGCCATTAAACTGTTAAATATTCAAAATAAAACAATCAAATTTACACTGGAAATAGAAAATAATCATGAAATACCATTTTTAGACCTTAAATTGATTAGGAATGAAGAAAAAAAGAAAATAGAATTTGGAATCTACATAAAAGAAACTCACATCGACAATTATATAAAAGCTACTGGATTTAATCATTTTTCACACAAACAGGCAGTATTTAATAGTTTAACACACAGACTTGTGAATGTCCCCATGAGCAAAGAAAATTACAATAAAGAGAAAGAACACATCATAAAAATTGCTAAGGATAATGGTTTTCAAAAGAAGATGATACACAAGAAAATAAATAAATTCAAAGAACAAAAAGTCATCAATGAAAGTACTCTTCAGACAGATAAAAATATAGGCAAAAAATTCAAGAAGTTCACATACCATCCTTTGGTATTTGACAAGTTTCAAAAAATGTTCAACAAATTCAACATTAAATTAGCACCGAAAAATGATTACAGCTTAGGTAATTTAATAAAAACCTACAAAAATGAAAAGATTGAAGACTGCAAAAAACCGGGAATTTATCAAATTAATTGTAAAGATTGTGAAAAGATATACATAGGAAAAATAAAAAGGAATCTAGATACAAGATT
Organism: Diploptera punctata; assembly: GCA_030220185.1. NCBI lineage: Eukaryota > Metazoa > Arthropoda > Insecta > Blattodea > Blaberidae > Diploptera > Diploptera punctata. Next base: position 1,892,049 of record JASPKZ010003432.1, read on the forward strand.
AAAAGAACACCTCAGAAATGTTAAAAATGGAGAAACCGAAAAATCTGCAATAGCTGCACATGCCTGGTCAGAAAAACATAGAATAGAAACCAAAACAAAATTACTTAAACAATTGGAAAAACCGAAGGAACTCACAATTTGGGAAAAAATTTACATATGCAAGAATGAAAATACAACTATGAATTTTGAAATATCCGGTTATAAAGAAAGAGGACTGATTTGGAAATTCTTCGGTCGGCCACCAGATGGCGCGGAGGTCAGTCTGCAGGATAGAAGGCTGTTGGACGTCAGTTGTGAACGTGACGCAGCATTGAGAATGTCACAAAAGATGTGAAGAAACCCAGGGTCTGCTATGAATTATGAAGTATGAGGTGAGTGAAATAATAAAAAATAAACAAAATGAAACATAACTAAAAATTTCTCATTTATTTTCAAACATCACCGTTTACATTAAATATATAAATATTTTTAAATAAGTATATTTAAATAATGATTTGTTAGTAAACAGCTTAATTTTATTAATTAAATAAAATTTAATTTAATTTGTTAAACAGTCCTAACAAATGTATTGACTTAGGCTTTCACGGCCAGAGTTGCTATGACAATTTATGGGCTGTAGGCTGTGGTCTCGAGGCTTGAAGTTCCCCGACGTTTCGCCAGAGACTGCATCTGGCATCCTGGCGAAACGTCAGGGAACTTCAAGCCTCGAGATCACAGCATCACAGCCTACAGCCCGGAAATCTTCAAGATCATCATAGTTCTAACAAATGTCACTCTTGATTTCCAATTCCTCTAGATAAATTGGAAATCACTCGTGGCATTACTTATGAGTTATGATAAATCTTCACTGTGCAGTATATCAATTTCATATAACACCTCTGCAGCCTGTAATTTGCTTTTATCAGAAAGTAACTTAAATCATTCCATTCCTAAAATAATAGACTAGAGTTGCATATGGATAAAATATAAGATTGTGTGTATAATTTTGCAGCCTGAAGAAGGAACTGTGGATCGAACTGGTGAATGTCATTCAAACAAACCAGAGCTTATGAAGGTATGTTACTTAGCACATCCCTTTATTCATTTGATGTGTTTAATATTGTATCAATTCTAGTGGACTAGTAATGTTAACTTAATTTCTTCCTTCCTTCCTTCCTTTCTATGGCTCTTATAACTCAATTCAGTTCTGGCATCCTCTTTTTTGGGGTTACTTAACCAATCTAATTTAGTTATGCATATTTCCCTATAGATGTCATGACATGAGGTCAGCATGTCACCTCAAAGGACATTAAGCAATTTAGGTAATATATTAAATTAATATTGGGAAGTAAACATTATGAGGTTATATCATTAATAGTGAGTGGAGAACATATTTTTATCGACTCACCTCATATAATTACAAATTTCTTTGATACCGACGGTTTCAGACAATTTCATGTCCCTCTTTAGTCATGGCTTCAGTCAAAACTTTTGAAACAATTGGATAAACCGTTGGAATTGACAATTTGGGAAATGATATTCATTCAGAAGAATAAAAATCGATCTATGAATTTCGATATTCCGGTGGATAAAAATTTAATTACAAAGTTTATAATCCCAACGAAAGATGGCAGCACAAGAGGTGATGTCATTAGAGAAATCAACAATCACATAATTTCATCAGTGGAAGCCATGACTGAAGAGGGACATGAAATTGTCTGAAACCGTCGGTATCAAAGAAATTTGTAATTATATGAGGTGAGTCGATAAAATATGTTCTCCACTCACTATTAATTATGAGGTATAATCATTTAAATTCATCGGAGAACATTTTTTGAAAACTCATCTCATAAACTCACCACAGTTTCATGAAGAGCACGAAATTTATGAGGTGAGTTTTAAAAAATTGTTATCCGATAAATTTAACCCATTGGAGACTTTTAACGAGTCTCCCTCGTGAGCAGGTAGAAAGACCAAACAGCTCAACCACAATCTACACTCGTTATTGTGTTAAAACCCACCACTATAAGAAGTTGACACTGTCTTTAGTGATTAAAATTTTCTGTTCGCCGTCTGTAAAATTTGTTGCAGGTTTATATAAAGCATATATGTAGGCCTAGTATATTGTAGAGTTTATTATAGATATAATTTATAGAATGATATACTTTTTAGATACTTACTACGGTAAAAAAAATATATATATAGTTTCAATGTTTTTTTCTTTTCGAATATCATGGCTGGTAATTTAACTTTTTTAGAAACGCCCCTGATGAAGTGAAGGCCTATTTTGCACTATAAGTTAAGATAGAAAACCTAACATAAAATGGTTCTGGAACAGTAGATCAATTTTATAAATGACCATTTACAGCAAAACTATGCCTTTCTAAAGTTTATTCCTAATTTCGGTGTTTCTTCACTTCAAAGACAATGAATCCGTAATTAGAGATGACAGAATTTACAAAATTAGACCTGGTGTGGAGTAATTGAATACAACATTTCTGTCCTTGTATGTTCCAAGTGAAGACATTTCACTTGAAAAATCTCTTACGAAATTACAAAGTAGACTGGCTTACGCCCAGTTCAAAATCTCTAATCGGAATAAAACGACGCGATTTGGAATAAAATATTAGAAATTGTGCGAGACCTCTTCGGGATATGATCCAAATAAACACTGAACGAGATGCACCAGAAAATTCAGATTTTACTGCAAATGAGAGTGTAGTCCTAGAATTAGCAAATCCGTTCGTAGACAAAGGTTACACATTACAATTAGACAACTTGTGTTCTCCGAAATTTATTTTTAGAGCTCAATAGACGAGAGACATATTAGGGACAGTAAAATCTAACAGAAGAAACATACCTATGGATTTAGTGAACATCAAATTGGAAAAAAAAAAAAAAAAAAAAGGAGAGGTAACATTATCTAGTCGGAGACTTCCTGCATTGAAGTGGAAAGATAGGAAATACGTTTATTATTATCATCCAAACACGAAAATGCCGACATCACTGTCACCAGTAAGAAGCAATGGAAGAATAAAGGCAGATAACAAGAAGAAAAATTCATAAAGGCTAAATGTATTCTAGAATACAATACAGAAAAATTGCTTTTTTACATTATCGATAATTTGGGAAGATATATAGTAAGAACTTTCTATGATTTGATAATGTATAGGTCTATGCTTTTATATATTTAGTTTCATTTATTTTTATAATATACTGTATTGTATATTCTTGTTATTTTTACAGTTCCTGTTAGAACATATGATTCATGTTTACTTCAAATGTAATGACCAAGAAATGTTAGTAAAGGACGGTTTTTGAAAGGTTTGTCAACTTTCACAGCCTTCAAACTAACAATAAATAATGGTTAAATTACACAAAAGAGGGTTGTAAGCAGGCCACATTCCTTTGCAATTCTTAAAAGTACAAAATACTACAAGAAAAAACAGGGGTAAACAAACTATCTGAAATTCATAAGTTCTGGGACACAGTATGCATGGTCTGGGTATTCTGATTTAAAACCCAGTGCAGCTGGAGTAGCGCTGGGGTGATTTAAATGAGTTTCCAGTGAACGTACCAGGCGCTTTAAACGTGTCTTCAGTGGGTTAAACTAACATATTACTTGGATGGATGAAGCCTGGTTATATTTTGTGTAAAGACCTTTTTATACAGACTTGCAGTTATTTTACGAGCCTGAAAATCTTTAGACTTGGGACTCATGGCTTAAAGCCCCCTCCAGAGGATTTGTCCCTTGGATTTTTCCATCTTAAAAATTCTGACCCTGCATGGGTTTCAACCTGCAATTCTCAGGACTAGAGACAAGGAATATAACCACTAGATCACCACGGCCGACATTTTATTTATCAATACTTTTAATAACTCATGTCATTAGCACAGCAATTTAAATCTGGATGTGAAAGGGCCGACAGATTTTGCTTAGATGGTTCTGTTTTCAGGCTTGAGGTTCTTATATGTGCCATAGTTGATCCTGATGGACTGATTCAGAAGTTCACTGGTTCTAACCTCATTAGTGTCAATTGATTTTTCAGAATGTAAAAAATTCTGAGCATGGGTTCCTTTGGAAGAGAACTAAAGCTGTGGGTCATATGTCATAGACTTTTACCACATAAAAGCGCCTCATGTCTGAAAAAGATATCTCTGAGCAAATTTTTTTCGGACCTTTCATGCCCAGATTTGAATTGTGATGCTAATGACATTAGAATTGTTATATTGTATTGTATTGTATTGCATTGTATTGTACTGTAAGCCTATGTTTTCCCTTTACAGAGATTTAGGCGCTCTCCCCCTACAGGGAAGAATTTGAACCATACTAATTTTAGTTACACTTGTTTTCGTATAGATGTCATTTTGAGTGGTATGTGGTCAGCATTCCGCCTCATACAGACATCTAGGAAACCAAGGTAGTACTAGGACGGGAAAATTCGGTACATTTTGCTGACGCCTTTTCATTCAGGTTTAAGGATTTTTATGAGCCTGAAAATCTTCAGACTCGGGACCCATGGCTTAAAGTTCCTCCCGGAGGACTTGCTCCTTGGATTTTTCCGTCCTAAAAAATCCATCGACCCCGGCCGGGTTTGAACCCGCGACCCTTGGGACCAGAGGCAAGGAGCATAACCACTAGTCCACCGCGGCCGACAGAATTGTTATATAAAATAACTTTTTTATATGCCATAAATCTAAGGTATGGGACCAACAGCTATAGTTCCCTTCTACGGAACCCATTCTCAGGATTTTTTTACAATGAAAAATCCATGAACCCCAGTCAGATTTGAACCTATCACCCATGGAACCAGAGATGAGCAGGGTAGCCACTATCCTCTGGGACCAACCAGGGTCTAGTAGTTACCAAGCTTTCCTCTGATTATCAGGTTCGTGGGTTCATATCCAACTGTTTTTAAGGGCATTAACATCCTAAGTATGGTTACCTTCAAGAGGAAAGTAAAACCATGGATCCCATTTTGTATATTTTCAGCACATGAAAGAACATTAAGAACAAAATAAGAAACCTCCCACCATAATTTTTCAGCCCTTTCACCTTCACTTATGACTTGAGTTATTGAAAAATGTCATTAAATTATAAATTCATAGGATCACCCTCATACATTGAGACCCCTTAAATTTGTTGATCATAAAGGGAGATATTATGACATTATGATTATATATAGTTTGATCCTTTTGGGAAACACCATCTTGAAAGCTGTTTATAATTATATACCAAGAGGACGAAGATGTCTGGGCCGTCCTATGAAACACTGGAGGGAAAATTTTCTATAAGATCGTAACAGGCATAGGCCTAATACTTGAAAGGAAGAAGAAGAAGATGATTATATTTAGGTAGTTTAACTAAAATTCTAATTTGTGGTGTTAGATAAATAAAATAATTATCCTAGTCTAGTGGTCAGAGCTTCTGACTACAGTTCATGAGGTCCCAGTCAGACTCCAGGATTTTTTTTTCATAAAGGGAATTATTCCTGTGGTCTCCCATGGTCTGGAATTTATGTTACAATTCTGGAATTGCCAGGAGAGAAAGCCAAAAATAATTGTAAAGACAATGTGGAGGGATTGGACAAAAAAAAAAAATGTATATACCTTATATCATCACCATTCAAGTATTAGGCTGTGTGGCCTGTTATGATCTCAAAGAGGAGTTTTCCATCCAGCACTTTTTTGGACGTCTCAGCGATCTTTTGCCTTGGGGGCAGTAATGAAGCATGGCTTTTGGAATTCTATGAGATGGCATTCATTGAAGATTGGCTTTCCAGTTGTTCTGGTAATTTTGTATATGGTGAGGAATGGGTTCTACATCCAACTCTTCCATAATTTCCTCATTTCTTTTATGGTCCCACTTTGTATAACCTGCTGTACGGCGCATAAATCGCATCTCATTTGCTGTTATTCAGATTTCATCTCTTCTTCGTATTGCCCATGATATACCGTATATAAATTTACAAATATAGGATTTTATTGGTATATTAATAAATTACAATTTGAAGTAGCATTATAATGTTCTTCTTAGTAAATAAGGTGAGTCTGTTCATCTACCTCATAAATTGTGTTCTTTTTGGATGTGTTTCAGTACGCTTGCATATTATGTTCAGCTTGGTCAGACTGTTGATATATTGGTTGTCTGGATGTCAACTCCCCTTCATCTCTTGGTTGACCGAAGAACTTACAAAATAAATCCTATTCACCCGGAATTTAAAAATTCATGATCATATCTCTGTTCTTCTGAATATAGGTCTTCTCCCAAACGGTCATTTCTTTCAATATTTTTGTGTGCACATCAACAGATAGAAAAAACAAATTGAAAAGAAATAGAGGAAATTCACATATCATCCTTGGGCTTACAATAATTTTTTTTTTAAATTGACAAATTTAATAACAAATTAGCAAATAAAGATTATTACAGCCTAAATAAACTAATCAGAACTAACAAAAATGAAATGTTGATGATGGAGAAAAAAAAAAGAGGAATATACTAGATAAAATGTGCTGAATGTGATAAGATATATATTTATAGGAAAAACAAAGAGAAACTTAAACATTAGAATAAAGGAATACATTATAAATGTAAAATGGAGAAACAGATAAATCTGCAATAGCTGCTTACGTTTGATCACAAAATCATAAAATTTATATGTACTCAAAACAATTAGAAAATACAAATGAATTTACCATTTGGAAGAACAGAGTTAAAATCATGAATTTTGAAATTCCCGGGGAAAAAGATTTGATTTGCAAGTTCTTCGGTCAACCAAAAGATGGAGGGAGAGTTAACATCCAGAGTCGACAACCCATAATGCAACAGTCTGACCAAGCTGAAGGTAATATGCAAGCATATTGAAACATTTCCAAAAAAAAAACAATTTATGAGGTAAGATGAACAGACTCATCTTATTTATTATTGGTGTATATTTTAAGGTTTTTAAAGGTATACATGCATACGTCTTTAATAGGTTATTATGGCATGAATTTCTTAATAAGATAATTATTAACACATTGGTGACCGACAGCTGTGTGTTCCACCCACCGCTGCTAGACCGGACATTTCTGTCAGTGAGGTGGACTTTTAAATTTTAAACGGCGCTAGCACAGTGTGGTTTTTACATCAATATATTTACAGTCAATTACAATAATACATAAGTAATCCTTTATTAGTGTTCTCACCAGACCTTCTAGTAGAAATTGAGGGTAGGAAACATTCTCCTTTATGTAAAGGCACAGTGCAAAAGGATCATACGTAGCGAGTTTCTTTTCTTGTGTTCACTGCAAAAACGGCAAGTTTTGGAGGGTTATTTTTTCTTTCCAGTCACAAATGGTGTTAATTTGTTTCTTTGTCTCCTGACACATTGGTGGATCTTGACCTGGTGTCCTAGAAGTGGTTTCCTTTTCTCTCTGTCATCTGTTCCTAATTTCACAACTGCCAAACAAGAGGCTGTTTCAAGCAAAAAACTTCTGTTTGACATTTTGTTGTTAGGGTTTTGAAATGTATAGACCCTGAAAGCATTAAAGAGTGCACAATTCAGAAATCACAATACAACTTCTTTCACTGTTTTTCTAAGGATAGAGTAATATGTTAGGTACTGGTCAGCCCTGTCTACGCCCTTCACATACTTGTTATATTGGAGTATTCAATAGGGTATTTTAACAACTTTACCCCTCCCACTCTCTTGTTGCCTGATGCAATGTGCTAACCATTCTTATGTCTCTCTTATCTTTCCATGTTTGAAGCAAAACTCCTCCCTTACTTTCTCCTGGTTTGAGTTTATTTCCACAAATTATTTTGGAAGCCTCTGTTGAATCCTTATTGTTCGACAAACTTTCATCTTTCTTTCGAGCAAATTTTCAGCTATAGCCACACTATTATAATAATTATCCTGGTAGACATGATGCCACAGATATAAATTCAGCTTCCAGAACACAAAATAGTGTTTCTTCTAATTTTTCCCCACTGCAACATATATTTACAGGTTACATACGTATCCCGTAATCGCCTAACATCCGGCACTAAAATTACATATTTCACCAGCTGTCTGTCTTAAAACTGTAAACAACTCTTTCTGTAAATATGGAAATTTCATAAAGAGAAGACAGGGGTACACAAATAACTAAAATTTATTTCACAATGAGAAAAAACAAAATTGCATGCCTCCATCAAAAGCAAAGAGGCAGGGAAAACATACAAAACGTAAAAACGGAAATCTCCATGACCGGTCGTCTAGCGCTGGACATTTAAACACAGAGATCTCTGTGCCCCGTCACCAATGTGTTAATTAGTAATCCAACCTACATTTTATTTAATTTTTTTCTCTTATTTTACAGAGTTTAAGCATCACTTGTACATCGGAAGAACATTGCCTGATAATTACAATACATAATCTTCAAAGAGTTAAGGTAAGTAATTCCATTTGTTGCCAGTTTGATTTAGATTGCATTTGTTGTCCAATAGTACTAGGTGTATGTATACATCAATTCTACAGCTGCACGCCAAGTATTGGGAGGATTATAGAATACTATACTCTATCCGAAATAAGACCCATCCTTGAGGTAAACATTCATTGAAGTATGTCACTTATTCTAATTTAAAATTAATGATGGGATGTGAGATTTTAAATATTACTCTGACCACTTATTGCTCATAGGATGAGAAGAAAGAGTACATAATGTTTAATTTATCATTCACATAAACAAGTTGTTATTTATATTATATTATTTGGAGTCTATCTTACCTCAATATTAATGTTGATTTGTTCTTGAACATGTTTTGATTACTTTATAAAGCTATTAAGGCTTCTAATGATGTTTTTATTATTGATTTAACATTTCTCACTGAAAGATAAATTATATTTGAAGAGAAAAATTTTCGCCTAGACCAAGACTCGAACCCGGGACCTTTGGCTTGCCTGGCCAAATGCTCTACCAACTGAACTACCAAGGCAAGTTGCGATCTAGATGCAAATTTTTCTCTTATATACGTTGTAATTCCCTCTCACCAAATGCTTTTGAAACCATTGCTTCTATCTTTGCAAATGGCGGCTTCTTAGTTAAGAAGACATTTATTGGGAATTTAACATTTCTTTATAAAGCTAGTAGGGCTTCTAATGATGTTTTTATTATTGATTTAACATTTCTCACTGAAAGGTAAATTATATTTGAAGAGAAAAATTTTCGCCTAGTTGAATCTATATTTCATCTTACCTCATATTAGTAGTTTACTACAGGACATGTTTCAGAGCACCTTTGCTCTATCATCAGTTTGTACAGACTGTGATTATTTTTCTTACAGATTCCTCTATTGTTATCTTTATTCCTGAAAGATCCAGTCACTAAACGACCATTTGACACTGCACTTATTGAACTTGGTAATCCACTCATAGCAGAAGCAAAGTTGTGGTATAATCCAGAGGTAAATATTTTATTATTAACAGATTTAATTCAAAATATATAAATATCTCACCTCATTTTATTTTTCTCACTTGGACATGTTTTGGTGAACATCTTCCCACTCTCAGCTAGAAACAAACTGGGCAGATGAACTTCACGATTAAAGTCTTTTCCCCAGGAACTTCACAAATTTATTTTTTTAGAGAAAAGTAGAGAGGGCAATTGCTTCAAATAGCTCCCAAACTTAGGACCGAAAATAGTTAAATGGTGAAGTTTAGAATGAAATTATTTGGAATACAAACATTTTGAAGAATATATAACTTAACTAAATAATTTATGTATATATATATATGTGTGTGTGTGTGTGTGTGTGTGTGCATGCGTGCGTGTGTGCATGCATGCACATTTGTTTGTGTGCGTGCATGTTTTTTTTCTAACCACCTACTCACATGTTTTGAGCTTCATGTTTTGTGCAAAGCAGATGAACAGCATTAATGTGATCTATTTTCAATTTATGCACCACTTCATTATACTACTTTACCTGCTGAAATGGTGCATAAATTGAAAATAAACTACATTATCATCTATCCATCTAAAGTGAGTGGATTATTCCATGGCAGATAAAGTGAGACTATAAAAGAAGTACTTACCAATAATTTGGCTTCTCTTCTTGCTGTCACTACCTAGTTGAGACTTCACAATATGCCAGAACATTTCTTTCCTTTCTCTCAGGGCTATGTTGTAGAGAAATAATTTATTTTTACCTTCAAAACAGTGAAAGTCTTCAGTTTTAAAGTGCTACAGCTCCTGAAATATTACAACTTGTTTTTTTAATTAAACTTGGGCTATGTAATAATAATCTTACTGGACTTTATATAATAAGAGAGTAGTCTGCCATGCTGACTTAAATAGTAGCATGCCTGCTTCCTTACTAGTGGGCCCAGGTTCCATACACGGCTGGTTGAAAATTTTAATTGTAAAATTTTCAGTCTTAGGACCAGGAGGGATGGTGTTATACAATTTTTAATCATCAGATTGTGCATAAGATTCCTGCATTAAATTGCAAATCCCTCATCAGTACATTGTTGAGAAGACATGTGATACTGTTAATAGTGATTCATCTGTTGGATGGGGATGTTAAGCGTGATGACAGTAGGCTATATGATGGCACTGGGTTTCACCTTCTCCCTTCTCTTCATTATCATTCCTAATACAACACACTTTACATTACACAAACATACACTCATCCTATACTCCTCTCTGTACACATTACAAGAATATATCTATTAAAGTTGTCTGCCAAAGTGGTGCATTAACTGAAAATAGACCATATTATATCTATCTGCTCAGCACCCAACTCAAAGATTGAAAAGTGTAGTCGATCATTTGAAAATGCACACACACACACATACACAGACATATTTAGATGAAAGTATTATATAAATGTGCGACTGACATGTCATGAAATAATCCATTTGTTATATTTGAAGAGAAAAATTATATGCTCAGACCAGGACTTGAACCCAGGACCCTTGGTTCTTTAGACCAAGTGCTCTACCACCTGAGCTACCTGAGCAAGTACCAATCTAAATGCAAATTTTCTCTATATATGTTGTAATTCCTGCCCACCAAATGCTATGAAGCCTTTGCTTCTATCTTTGCAAATGGCGGCTCCTTTATTAAGAAGACATTTGGGAATTATATATTACATTATAAATGCCAGTACAGCTTTTTTTATGTTTTTATTATTAATTTCATACATCTAAATGATGGATAAGTCATATTTGATTGAGATGTATGAAATTAATAATAAATCCATTTGTATAGTGTAGAACCTGAAGCATAGAAAGTGTTAATGGGTCATATTAAAAACTTCTATAATTTGACGGAATTATTGTATAATAAAAATAATATACAAATCTCATTTTATTTAATCAAAACAAATTTATAATCATATATATATTATTTTTATTATACAATAATGTTTAATCAAAATCAAATTAAGTTTTGTGTGTATATTATTTTTATTATACAATAATTCCTTCACAATAATGACTCCTCCTCTCAAAAGTCATATTTTTCTTCTTCTCCAGGATGGTATTAAAACTTGAAGTAATAACAACACTGGAAAAGGAAATATAAAGCAGTCTGGAAGAAACATCTGTCAAGAAGCTAAATGTAAGCTGTTCAAATGAACAAATACCATATTTAAACACAACTAAAGAAGAAAAAATTCTTGTTTTATTTTAGGAGGAATATTTTGAGGTTATTTTAATTAATTATATTATTTTGAGTCTGTTTATCTTACCTCAGTATTAATGTTGATTTGTTTTTGAACATGTTTCGATTGGATAAGGTAAGATATATAGACTCAAAATAATATAATTAAGAAAAAATTCTGCCTGAACTGGATTTGACCCCAGCATCTCTAGCTTTATGCATTGGTCATCATCAAATTAGCATTACAGCCCATTAAGGGCTTCAACTTCCTTCAGGATTTTCTGCAAGGTTGAACTCTCTTTAGCCATGTTCCACCGGTTCCTCTGTCAAACCTTTCATATGTCTTCCAACTCTCCATCAATCCATCTACTTTTGGGTCTTCAAACCCTCCCTCTTCCTTTTGATTTATTATCAGTAAATTTTTTTGAGAATGTTTTCAGTTTTCATTCCTTAAATATGTCCTCCCATCTTAATCTAGCCATTTTAATTGAGGTATCTATGTCAGGAGAGTTATATACAGTTCATAGAGTTCTGTTTCTATCTTATTCTTCAGGTATCATTTTCATTAATTTCTTCATTTCATGTGCTGGTGCTCTACAGAAATTGTTCTCTCTAGTTGTGTTCACCATTTATTACAGATAGCTTGTCTGTGTATATTAATTTACATATAACAAAAATACCATATTTACTCAAATCTAAGATATATCTTCTTCTTCTTCTTCCTTTCAAGTATTAGGCCAAGGCCTGTTATGATCCTATAGAAAATTTTCCCTCCAGCGTTTCATAGGACGATAGAAAAATCATGAAACAACACATTTACAGTAAAAAATCTGTTTTTCTTTACTAAAATATTTTATATTGTACTTGCCAAATTATGTTATTAAACATATGTTGGAAAAAACTAAACTAAAACTAATTGTATTAATCAAAATTAAAGTGGGAAGTAACACTATGAGGTATTTTGAATTTATAAATGAGTCGGAGAAAATGTTTTTATATCTCACCTCATAAAGTTACATATTTTCACAATACTGGTTTCAAAGGTCATTCACCTTCATCTTTATGAGGGTGAGATATAAAAATGTTTTCTCCAACTCATTTATAAATATTAAAACTAATATTACTGGAGGATAATAGCCCTGCAGACATAAGCTATCCTTACATCTGTATCCTGAGCTAATATTTTCCTGGCATTCCCTGTATAATCCATCTCCCTCAAATCATGCTTAGTATTATTCTACCACTAATTTTTGCCCTACCTACTTGATGCTTTCCTAGAAGAAGTTTGCATGCCCCTCATTCATTCCTCACATGTCCTGCCCATCTCAATCTATAATACTTAATTGTTCTTTAGCTTTCCCATAAAGATCATGAGAAGCAGATGACCAAAGACATAATGGAAGGACACGACGACATAAGAACGAATTAACTTACGCAACAAGCTATAAGCTTAAAACAAAAAAAAAATCTTATAGCTCAGAGTTATGTAGTTTTCTCCATTCACCTTTCTGTTTTTAGTCTAAACATTTTCCTAAGCACTTTAATCTCATATTACACATAATATTTTTATGTCTGTTAAAGTAAGTTTCATATCAGTTATATGATTGTTTCATACATGTTTTTATTATTAATGTAACACTTCTCACTGAAGGATAAATTATATTTAAAGAGAAAAATTTTCGCCTAGACCGAGACTCGAATCCAGGACCTTTGGCTTTCTGGGTCAAATGCTCTACCAACTGAGCTATCAAGGCAAGTTGTGATCTCTTTAAATATGTTTCATACATCGATGTTTTTATTATTAATTTCATACATCTCAATGATGGAAAAAAAATCATATTATACGCTCAGACCGGGACTTGAACCCAGGACCCTTGGTTTTCTAGTCCAAGTTTCATACATTTTTATTCAAATTTTTTAAAGTAAGTTGAAAGGACATGATCCCACACCATAGTTGAGCAGTTTAAGGCATAATGCCCTTAGTGAAGAAGGTATCGGATTTCCCTATGGAGGAAGAAATTTTCTCATAATTTCAGCCAGTATGGGACTGATGCCCATCCAGCATCATAAAGAACTTGGGTAGCTACAATAAGTAGCAGTTCCAGGTTGAGAAAACCAGCTATAACCAGCTGGGAGACTCAATATGCTGACAATATGTCACCTCTATACTTGTTAGATGATCATCCACCTCTGTGATTAACTATGATAACGACTTGAAGGTAAAAAAATATCCCTAGCGAGTCCTCATGTAGGTTATGTATGCACAAGTAATTATGGGTTACAGGTGTGGGTATTAGGCCAACAGCTGGCTGGAAGATCCAGGGCCCTTTAGGCATGTTGTCATGGAATATTTGGAATGGCAAGAGTTCCTATACTTAATTTCTTCCTGCACCTCTTTCCAGTTTGTAATTATTGATCCCATATACTGCCAGTTCGTAAATTTCTCCCATTTGTTAAGTATGAATTCCTATTATATAACATTTCCTACGTGAGACCTGTTATATTTAGTTTTATTGATATGAACAACCAACATTTTTATGTCAGTATTTAATTAGATAACTAAATAAATCACACACTCCTGTAACTAATCCGACATACACTAACTTGCCCTCAACTAAACCTAATTAAATAAATCGCACACTCCTATATAAACTAATCTGGTGTACACTAACTTGCCATGTCACATTCTGTTTGACTTCATGTATTTATGCACAAAGAAGAAAAAAACTCATCAATGCATCGCAGCTAGCAATTTAATGTAACACATAGTAAACTGATGGAGGTGGAATGTAAAATTGTGCTTTATAATAAGTAGTTAGTTTTTAGGACTCACCTCATAATTGTGGAATTCTTGAAGACTATAGTTTTGATATGTTATCTACTGTTATCAATTCCGTCTGTTAAATTGGCATTGGTGATCCTGTAGATTGATTACTGCTCCCTTTGTTGGCTGACTGATGAACTTCCAAATTGAATCTTTTTCCCAGTAATTTCAAAATTTTCCTTTTATTATACTTAAAAATAGTGTAGTACATAGTAACAAAATATGGCATTAGATGCCACACTACAAAAAGAACATGTTGGTACTACAATCTGTAGTCATATATATTTTGCAACCAGTGGTTCGTTCTAGCATGCAAATGCTGACTTTTGTCAATAATACTCCAGAATATAATTTAATAACTCAGGTGTTGAAATTCAAATTAGGGTATCAAAGAGATTAACTTTTTTTTTTCAAATGCCTCTTATTTCAGACTTATGATTCTTTTACATGCAATACATCTAGGATGTCCGCCGCCTGGGTTCGATTCCCAGTCGGGACAGGCTCCTGGGTGGTTTTTTTTTTCGGGGTTTTTCCTCACCTGTAAGACAAATGTCAGGAAGCTTAGGGCCCAACGGTCCCCGAAAATCATCCAGCCATCATAATCATAATCATCATCATCCTTCATGGTGTGGAAAGCAACAGGAAGCTACCACACCTATAACTCCCTAGTAAAGCTGCAAAGCATAGCATTAAAATGCTGTGATTGCAGTGAAAGACCTGCCCTTGGGCAGAATTACTATGGATGGACATCTAGGACAAGAGATTCTTAATTTTACTTTCCTTTTGAAGGAGGTCATACTTAGGATTTTTCACTTGAAAAAGTCAATTGGCCATGGCTAGATTTGAACTTGAAACATTAACTACAGACTTGAGTATTGTAACCACTGAACCATCAAGACCGATCTAAGGGCTTTGACATGCATGCATAATGTTCAGATTTCACACCAGTACATGCATTTTGAAGTTTATTATACAGTTTTAACTAATGCTAACCATCTAACTGGCAGTATTCGAACCCGAAGGCTCATGGCCATGATAACATATGCTTTCCATACATTCCCATCCTGAGCCGTTATTTTCCAACCATTTCCCCTAAAATGCATGTCAAAAAATCATGGATAATGTTATTCTTCGACCTCATTTTTGACCTTCCTGCTGGATTTTTTCCTACAACAAGTTTCTCTTCTTTCATCCCCATTCGTCACACATGTTCTGCCCATTGCAGCTTATGAGACTCAACTGTTCTTATGCTATCAGGTTTCCCATAAAGATCATATAGTTCACTGTTATGTAGTTTTATCAGTGGGGAAAAATATTTAGTCCTCTCTCTTTTGTCTAAAAATTTTCGTAAGCACTTAATTCTCAAATACATGTAATCATTTTTCATCTCCTAAAGAAAGAGACCATGTTTTGCATCCATATAACTGAAAGAATTGACTTTTATAAATTTTTAGTTTAACATGTCGAGAAGTAGGGATGACAAGAGTCCCTGTAGTGCATAATATGATACATTTCAGAGTTGGGATTGTACAATATTAGATATAGAAATTAAACTGATCTTCTGGAAGATACATTTTTTTGAAATTCCAATCATGTAAACATTTGATACACACAGGTAGAAAAGAAAGAATATAGGTCAAAGCAAATATATGGAAAACATTCACTGAATGCCAAATCTCTCTGCCTGTGTATACTGTTCCCTGAAACTAGCACAAAGGGAAAGTTGGCTTTCGATGGTCGGTTATATGTCCCACGCCATAGCCGAGTGGTTAAGGCAAGAAGCCTTGACACAGAGCTAAGGGTCTTGTGCTGATTCAAGTCCCCATGGGGAAGAAATTTTCTCATGAAATTTCGGCCAGTATGGGACTGATGCCCACCCAGCATCATGAGGTGTTTGGGTAGCTACAATAAGTAGCGATTCCAGGTTGAGAAGACCAACTATAATGGTTGGGGCACCCGACATGCTGAGCACATGTCACCCCTATACCGGCTAGATGATTGTCTCCTCTGTGATTAACATATGTGGATTTTAGGCCAGCAGCCAGCTGGAAGGTCAAGGGCCTTCTAGGCCTGTTGTGCTTGGAGTTTTTTGGCTGGTTATATTCTGTGTCAAATTAAGAGTATTATACATAGGTTCATGTTTGGGGTTCAAACCAGGCCAGGGTTGATGGATTTTTAGGATGGAAAATCCAAGGGTCAAGTCCTCTAGGAGGGACTTTAAGGTATGGGTCCTGAGCCTGAAGATTTTTCAGGCTCTTAAAAGAACTGCAAGCCTGACAAAAAGGCCTTTATGCAGAATTTAACCAACCTTCAACCATCCAAGTACTTTAGTAGCCAACTAATGTCTCATTGAGGTGATATGCTAACCACATGTCACTCATTGACATTTATAGGTAAAAAGCACAACTAATTTATATTCGAAGAGAAAAATATACGGTCAGACTGGGGTGTGAACCCAGGACCTTTCGCTTTCTATTTGAATGCTCTACCAACTGAGCTGTCTGAGAAACTCCAATCTAAATGCAAATCTTTCTCTTATGTATACTGTTAATTCCCGAGCACCAAATGTTATGAAACCGTTGATTCGATCTTGCTTCTTTATTAAGAAGACCTTTATTGGGAATTTTCCATTACATTATAAAGCCTGTACAGCTTCTTTCGATGTTTCGATAACTGGGTTATTTCATAAATTAGTTATGGGAAATAAAAGATCACAAGGTATGAGGAATGATTTCACGACTCAATATTTATTAGATAACTAAATTAGAATATTTATTAGATAATAACCAAATTAGAATATGAGGTGAGTGATAAAAATTTACATAAATAAATTAGCCTGGTTAAGAAACTCATGCTAGGGAGCACCCTTGTCCCCATATGGGATGTATGAGGTATATACATATACATATATATATATATATATATATATATATATATATATAGGTTCATGACTTAGATACTTTATTAGTCACAGATAATATTTCCTTACAGTAATTTTTATTTACTGAATTACATATCAAATGATTTCCCATTAGCACATATGTATAAAAAATACCTAAAAAAAGGCAAGATCCTTGCATTTATTTCTATTAGTATACTGTTCTTCTTCAACTAGTCTTGTGTTCTCATTCTGGGGGTCGAGTTATTAGTATACTGTTTAACACTTAAAAAAAGTAATACTACTTAGGTCCTTTTTAATTAACTGGTATAGTCTGCTGGCTTGAAATGATTGATAACATTCACTGTCCATTGGTCCTCGACACCTTTAGTAAATTCCCTGATAAAGCGATAATTGCAAATGAATATCTTGTCCCTGTATTCTGGTAACATGCCCATGTTTAAAGGTGGAGACACGCCTTGCTGCGTCATTTCCTTCAGTCCACGTAGCACATGGTAACACATCGTAATTTCTACAAATCTCTGTTGGTTTTCTGTAAAGAAAAATGATATACCACTTTAGATTATCAATAAACAATGAATTTTAAAATTAATTTTCCATAACGAATTTTAAAAACATTGTATCAATACAACAACCTCAAATAAGGAAGAGAAAATTTGAAAACCAAAGTATAGAACATCTCAGGAATGTCAAGAAAGGGGAAGTAGAAAAATCTGCAGTAGTAATCCATGCATGGTCAGAAAAATATCTTATCGAAAGAAAGGCAAAATTATTAAAACACACAGAAAAACCCAAAGAACTCACTGTTTAGGAAAATGACTTGATTTTGAGGTTTTTCAGTCTACCAACAGAGGGAGCAAGAGGCAGCTCTTCAGGACGACAAAATAACAGTCATGAAAATACTGATGATGGAACCGAAGAAGGTTTTGAAACTAATCTAAGAAGACGAATATGAGGTGAGTGATAAAAGTTTACCTAAATAGATGAGGCTATCTTTATATATATATATATATATATATATACTAGAAGTCCCGGCCACGCGTTGCTGTGGCTGAGGTATACTTCAAAAATTTAAATTAAGTTGCTGTCTTTCAGCCAGATTACTTAAAACTAATACTTACACACAAAATTAATAATATTGAAAATAAAATAAACACTGAACACACTTAAATTATGAAATAATCAATATTTGTAATTCAATTGAAATTCACGGTTGCAACAAAAAGCAAAGCCATCTGGATCTCTCTTTGTTAAATAATAAACCAATTACCTTACATCGCCATCTGTTAGAATCATATGGAACTCACAGATAATTATAACTCTTTGTTAAATAATAAACAAATAATTTGCAATAAAAAAATAATGCGACTATAAATTTAGTTATAAACAACCGTAGGTCTCAAGTTGGATCAAACAGGACACAGTGTGCAGAATTTTATTAAAACCGGTTCAGTAGTTTAGAATTCCATCGCGGACAAACAACGTGACACAAAATTTTTATATATTAAGATATATATATATATATATATATATATATAATACAATTCCACAACAGTAATTAATCCATTATTTGCTGTTTTTGAAAAATTACACTATGCAAAAAAAAGGAAAAACAATCCTGCAAGTCAACTAATAAATTATAAATTCATTTGGCAAAACTATTTATTCAAAATAAAAATTCAAAAATAAATTAACCAAAACATCCAACAACAAATTCTCAGTAAAACAGTGGAGTTGTAGGATAAATTACTGATTTCTGATGCTCCTAGAATAAATGCTGTTGCCATCTTCTGACTGTATAGGTCCCGTTTACATTGACTACATATTTACAACAATTCAATGATAAACAGAAATCACCTACATTGCAGTACCTTAGGAAATAAAGACTTAACTTTACAGATACTGTATCATAAGTAGCTAATCTCTTTTTTTTAAACAAAATTTTACTTGGAATGTTTTCTGACAAGAAATTAAGCTACTCTTCAAAGGAGAGACCTTCAGAGTCTAAGGTCTTGAGCCATCTTTCAGCAAGGTTTATTATCCACCGGTACTAGTCTCTGGTTTTTTATGAGAAGAATTTGTTAAGACCCACTTCCACAGCATCAATGTTTTCAAAATTTCACGTAAGAAATAGATCATGGTTCAAAACAAATGATAATCTGAAGACACAAGATCAGGGCTATATGCTGGGTATGGTAGCAGTTAAATTCCTCCCAATTCCTGAATTTTTGTCAGATTGTTTGTGTAGTATGGGATCTTGCATTGTCCTGCTGCAAGAGAACTGGGTATCTTCATCTCAAAATTTTATGAACTTATTTCAGTTGTTGAGAATAAGGATTCGCATCAACTGCATGCCCATTTGAAATAAACTCCCAGTCAATTATACATTCAATATTCCACCAGACACACAATATTACATTAAAAAGCGACATTACTTATGAGACAACCTGATGTTTCTGAGATGCAAGATTACAAATGGAAGCCCATTAACAAATTGTGCATATACCTCTTCAGAGCTAAGTTCCAGTGTAATGTAAACAAACCAGATGTATGGACTGCATTTTCATTGGTCGAATAACTGTTTTCCTTTAAGCATATAAGAAAATGTAGTTCACTTTCTAACATATAAAATAAATAAAATAAAAATATTAAAAATATATATTATCTAACACATGTCTATATAAGTTATATGGGAGAATCTCAAAATATATAATTACAACTTTGATAGATTAAATAAATAAGCATTTCATTCAATGTTTTTATTATTAATTTAATACTTCTCACTGAAGAAAAAATTATATTTGAAGAGAAAAATATATGGCTTATAGCATTTGACACTTGGGAATTAACATGTATAAGAGAAAAATTTGCATTTAGATTGGAGGCCTAGGTAGCTCAGTTGGTTAGAGCATTGGCATAGAAAGCCAAAGGTCCAGGGTTCAAACCCTGGTTTAGGAATATATTTTTATATAAATATAAATAAAACTTAAGAGTTTTATATGATTTTCATATTTATTAAAATACAAATTCGTAACAGCTGTTTCAATACTTTGTACCTTCTTCAGACAAATTTTATCATGATTACAAATGAATTTTGGTTATATATTTTTCTCTTCAAAATATGTTTTATCCACCTCATTGAGATGTATGAAATGAATAATAAAAACATCCGATATATTTTTTCTCTTCAAATATAAGCATTTCATTGTTTAATTCTTAGGCATGTGCAGTGCAGAATATTTTAGATTTTCAGTTGTTTCAAATGGCTGCTTCTCCTACACAATTTTCTTCTTCATCTTGTAAGCCCATGTTTCCCTTAACAGAGATTTAGGCACTCTCCCCCTACAGGGAAGAATTTGAACCATACTAATTTAGTTACACTTGTTTTCGTATAGATGTAATTCGAGTGGTCCGTGGTCTGCATTCCACCTCATACTGACATCTAGGAAACCAAGGTAGTACTAGGATGGGAAAATTCGGTAAATTTTGCTTAGAGGCCTTTTCATTCAGGCTTAAGGATCTTTTATGAGCCTGAAAATCTTCAGACTCGGGACCCATGGCTTAAAGTCCCTCCTGGAGGACTTGCTCCTTGGATACAATTTTCAAAGTATAAAAAAAAAACTTTAAAAAGTGAAGAGAAACAAATTTTTTTAATCTTTTCAAACGGTTTAGTGAAGAAAAAAATCCTACATTAGCCATTGAAGATGTGGTGAAAATAAAAGCAGAATTTACTGTTAAGTCATCATTGAGCATATATTCTGCTCATAGACCTAATGAAATTGCAAATAAAGAATATCTATCGACATCATGGAAAAAGCATAAATGTCTCATTCGGTAGGCCCATATATAATTTTTTGTCACAAATAAATGAGAAATGGAAGTTACTAATTATTGGTACCATCTTATCTTGTATTCAGTCTATTTCCTGTAAAATACGATGTAGAAAAATGTTTCTATCATTGACAATTCACTCATATGGCAGATAAAAGTAGCACCATGATGTAGTAGATGGAGTCGGCGAACTAATATATTATGCAAGTTTATTTACAGTACAACTGGAACTTAGCTTGGAATTAGTATAGCAACCAACTAGAAACTGTGCTACAATCTCTCAGTTTGAATTTCAAATTTTGTTCATCATCATCATCATCACTCCAGGGATTAGGCAATTGCCCGTTCCGACTTCATATTGCATCAGCCCAACGTCTTCTAGGTCTTCCAACATCACGCCTTCCTCTTGCTTGATAATTTCTGGCTAACAATGGATATCTCTCCTTGCTCATTCCATCCATGTGATCAATCCATTTCTGTCTGTAATTCGTGACTTTATCCAATAAAGGCTGTACTTTCAATTCTTCTCTTATATCCTCATTTCTTATTCTATCAAGTCTTGTACATCCTTTTACTTGTCTTAGGAACCGCATCTCTGCCGTCTGTATTCTATCCTTCTGTCTTTTCACTGGAGCCCAAGTTTCACATCCATACAATATTGTGGGAACCGCCATAACATTATACATTTTTATCTTGGTTTCTTTTCTAATTTTATTTTTGAATGTTCTCTGTATTGTTCCACACACCGTTTGAAATTTATTTATTTTGGAGTCAATATCTCTTTCCACATTGTAGCCAACATCACAGCCCAAATATTTGAAACTAGACACCTGTTCTATACTTTGATTTTCTAAAATAATTTTGGTTCTCACTGGATCTCTTCCTCTAAAAGCCATTTCAAATTTTGTTACAGTTTTAAATAAAAGGAATCTGTCATTGCTTGCATACTTATCCTTAGTTTGTCCACCGCTGTAGTCTCGAGGTAGCGCGCTGCCTTGTTACGCAGCGGGCCCGGGTTCAATTCCTGGTTGGGACAGGCTCCTGGGTGAGGTTTTTTCAGGGTTTTTCCTCACCTGTAAGAAAAATGTCAGGAAGCTTAGGGCCCAACGGTTCCCAAAAATCATCCGGCCATTACCATCATCATCATCCACCTTCACCAGTGTGGAAAGCAACAGGAAGCTACCACACCTATAATTCTCTAGTAAAACTGCAAAGCATGGCATGAAAATGCTGTGATTGCAGTGAAAGACCTGCCCTTGGGCAGAATTACTATGGATGGATCCTTAGTTTAACCTCCCTCTTTATAGGTAATTTTATGTGCCCCATGGTTTCTGGAATTTACAAGAATATGACAAAGGGGGAGACGATTTTAAACTCTGGATTGCATACATACCTCCCTGGATGAGTTATCAGCTCAATGCCAGGACCGTCTATGAGACAACACAAACATTTAAGACATGATATACCGTTCACTCATGCATTCACACTAAACAAGGTGAACATGATAAGGTGATTATGATGACTAAATTATGTTTGGATATTGTTACAGATGAGGAAAAACCCCAAAAATTCTCACCCAGAAAAATTGTCCCAATCAGGAATAGAACCCATGCCCACTGTGTAAAAGGTAATGACAATATTCTGAGACCATAGCAGTATACAGAAATATCTCATAAATAAGTGAAACTTACTTACTGTCTTCATCACTAAACATAACTCCTATTTGATAAGGAAATGAGAAGTAAATATCATCTTTTAAAATAGCCAATTCTTGTCTCTGCTGCACTGAAAAACTGGCCACACTTTTCTTCACTTCTTGCAGTGCTTCTAAAGTTACCAAATTATCTAGGCTGCCATAATCTCCTTTTGACAAACATGAAGAAACATATTCCACAGCCTGCAATCATGCAATATAATATACAAATAAAATTAAGTGATTGTAATCAAATGGTAAAGAGAAAAATTTATGCCTGAACCAGGAATCGAACCCCAAACTTTCAGCTTTCCATGCTGATGCTCTTAACCATTGAGCTAATTCAGGCTTCCTTCCCATCAAAGAATAAATCCTTCCTTTACCTTACTGTTGGATGGGAAGGAAGGCTGAATTAGCTCAATGGTTAAGAGCATCAGCACGGAAAGCTGAAGGTTTGGGGTTCGATTCCTGGTTCAGGCATAAATTTTTCTCTTTACCATTTGATTACAATAATTTAGTAGTGTACTTTAATATACTTATTTCAATCATAGTAACAGCTTTAGCTTCTTAATATGAAATTAATAAAATTAAGTGAGTCCATTCTAACAGTCATTCTTGGTGGATTAGATGTTAACATGTTTCCCTCTTGTTACAAGATTCACATGTCCAAACCTAGCAAGGGTAGGTGGACTTTTAAGAGTATAAGAATCTTAAGTATGACTTCTTTCAGATGGAAAATGAAGCTGTTGATCCCATGTTTTAGATTTAGGCTATGTTATGCTATCTGTGAATCTTGCAACAGAGCACTGGTTACAAACTATATTGATAGTTATCAAAGCTTAAATTTTTGGACCAAAGAGAGATGAACAAACAGGTGAATGGAGAAGACTACATAACAATGAACTACATGGTCTTTATAGGAAGCCAAATATAATAAGAACAGTTAAGTCTCGTAGACTGCGTTGGGCAGGACATGTTGCACGTATGGGAAATGAAAGACTTGCATGGAAGCTTCTTGTAGAAAAGCCAGAGGGAAAACGCCCAGTTGGTAGACCAAGAATGAGGTGGGAGAATAACATTAACTATGATTTGAGGGAAGTAGATTATACAGGGAATGATTGGAAAGCATTAGCTCAGGATAGGGATGTATGGAGAGCTTATGTCCGTGCTGCCATGAACCTATGGGTTCGATAATGCCAGTGAGTAAGTAAGTATCAAAGCTTATCAAATAACATTCACTCTATCAACATGGTTGCCAACATGTTTATTCGTTATATTTGAAGAGAAAAATTCTCACCTAGACTGAGACTCGAACCCATGACCTTTGGTTTTCTGGGTCAAATGCTCTACCAACTGAGCTACCGAGGCAAGTTGTGATCTAGATGCAAATTTTTCTATTACATACGTTGTAATTCCCTCATTCCAAATGCTTTGAAATCTTTGCTTCCATATTTGCAAATCACTTCTATCTTTAACACTACTTTATAAAGCCAGTAGGGCTTCTATTGATGTATTTATTATTAATTTAACACTTCTCACTGAAGAGAAAAATTCTCGCCTAGACCGAGACTCGATGTTTATTCGTGTTTCCACTATAGTCAATTGACATGTTTATTCAGAATAGGTTTGTTAGATTACATTAGGTTGGGTTAATTTACATTTGGTAGTTCATCATGGTGGCTCAGGTGGTAGCATGCCTGCTTCCTTACTAGCAGGCCTGGGTTTAAAATTGTAATTGTTAAATTAATTTAATTGCAGAATTTTCTATCTCAGGGCAAGGAGAGGTGGTGGTGTACAATTTTTAATTGCTAGATTGCAAACCTCTCCACAGTACCACAGTACTGTTGAGAAGGCATGTGGTACTGTTGATACCAATTTGGGGATGTTATGCCTGGCGGCCTCGTTGGTGCTTTTCGATAGGATTAGGCTATGTGCCAGCACCACGTTTTACCTTCTCCCTTCTCTTTATCATCATTTCTCATACAGTATACTTTACACTACACAAACATAAACATACACACATACTATACTCCTCTCTGTAACAATACAAAGGTCACTAGGAAAGTTTTACAATATGGGCATAATTTTCATGACCTCTCAAAATAACTTCCACCACGCTCAATACATCTCTTCATACGTCAAAACCAATATTAAGCCATTGTTTCCACTTTTCTTCGGACAGCTCCATGCACTCGTCCCAAGCTGCCACAAGCACCTTTTTCAAAGGAAAACGCTTTCCTTTCATCTTCAGTTTAACTTCTGGGAACAATCTAATGTCACGAGGAGCAAGATCTGGCCTGTAGGGAGGATCTTCAAGCAGCAGAAGTTTCTATTTCTTCAAGAACTCTACAGTATCACTGGCCCTATGGACAGGCGCATTATCATGATGCAGCATCCATCTGTCTAGCCTTGACCTTGGGTGAGTTTCTTCAGCGCTGTAATCATCTTTGGCAGGCATTCTTCAGTGTACCATTTCGCAGTGACTGTGCGTTGATTTTGCAGTACAACCCGTTCCAAAATCTCCCTTGTGGTGAAGAAGATGGTTTTCATTCTCTTGTTCATTGATTGTGATATCCCCTGGCGTACCCTCATCTTCAAATAGCCACACCTTGTTCTGGGCTTTCATTTGGATGCCATAATAATACACCCATGTTTCGTCTCCTGTGACGACGCTGTTTACGTTAGGAGAAGCCCTGTTATTAAACATTTTCAACATCATTTTGCACCATTTGTCACGAGTGCCCTTTTGCTCTTCAGTAAATGCATGTATACATCCACAGTGAGCAAACTTTCTTAACATGAAGATGCTCATGTAAAATTTTATGAATGGCTGGTGCAGAAATGTGGAGGGACTCTTCTATCCACCGGTAGATTATTTGCCTCTCTTTCTCCAGCAGTTTCTTCACAGCCTCGATGTTCTTGTCGAACAACTGACTCGACTGGCCGCCCTGAACGGGATCATCTTTAAGGCCAAATTTTCCCTTCAATTCTTTATACCAGCAGAATATGGCCGTGGGATGTGGACAATCATTCCCCAATACAGGAACCATCTCCTCAAAACACTGATCTAGTCAGACCATGAGAACACTTGTATCAAATAGTGGCGTTCTACTGAAGTTAGGACCACCCTGACATTCTTACAAACTTTCATTCCTGCTGTTAAACTAAAACTGGATCTGCGGAAGAATGCTCCCCCAATTTTATATTTGTTTGAACCTCTCTTTCTTCCACTAGGGGGCCAGGCGTCTCTGGCCTTGGATTACTGCGTAATGCAAAACTTTCCTAGTGCCCTATGTACAAGGACATCATCTATGTAAAGTGGTCTGCTGAAGTGTTATATAAGTTGAAAATAGACCACATTAACACCGTCTACCTGGCTAGTGCAGAACCTGAAGCACATAAACACACACACTTAGATTTGGTAGGTTAGATCAGATTTGATAAGTTAAATTAGATTAAATAGGTACTCTGCATCTTAATTTTTTTAAATGCATTTTACACAAAATTGGTTATTCTGTTTTAGTAATGGAAATTGGCATGTCCCAACAATAATATGGCATATTCCAGTTTAGTTTTATGTCAAGTTTTTCATTTCGAAAAAAACTTTCTTTTCCCCCTTCCACAAGTAATTAATCACATACTGCTACAATAATATTTGCGGGTTTTGATTTTTAATTTATACAGACTCACCTTACATAGAATCACCTAGATTAATGCCAAATAAAAGAACCTCAAGCCTGAAATAAGAAGCCTTTGAGCACAATATGTGTGCCCTTTCCTCTCCAGTTTTAAATGTGTTAGTAAAAAAAATGACATAGTAGATAGGCAGAACAACTGTATAGAATTACTCAGTAAAGTGTGTAAACATTGGGAACTTTAGAAAAACTGCACTTAAACTAGCGTGAAATATTTTCAAAGTCCTATAGAACAAAAATGCGCATGCACCAGAGTTTATAGAGCCAGCGATAACCCACATATTGATTATCATCCTCAATTACTCTCCATTGCTATGAAATTTAAATGACCAATATTTGCAATAAATTCCCAAATCTATGTTAAAAAATATATTAATAATATTAAAATTACCAAACGTTTATTAAAAATGGGTGTACACTTACTTATCACTCCCTAATGCTGATCCAACTAGCGATATCCCAAAACAGCGTTAGAAAAATCATAGACTAAGTAATATACTCTGTGGGGAAAATGGCATTTAGCATCATAACATTGCCTCACAATGTCATGCAAATTTAAATAAATACTTCAAAATGGTCTAATAATGTTAATAAAAGTGTATGAGAAAGTTTAAAATATTAAATAATGTTAGTAAATACAGAAAAAGAGCTACAGCTTACAACAATATAACTGAAAAATCAAGCTCTAGTAAAAGTGCAGTTGAGCCGGAACTTCTTCTATAAAGTATCTTCATTTCACCTCGGACATACCAGTAGTAATGGAATTGGATCTTCAATGACAATAGATTAAAGTAATTCCATGCCAAAAATCTCCGCAGAACCAAATTTTTTTTTGTTGCTTTCCATAGTATCTCATATCTCACAGATACTAGAGCCTATATAATGTTAATACTCAAAACCAGTTAAATATCTAGGTTAGGTTAACATTTCTTCGTTACGTTTTCGAGTTAATTACCTGTTTTGATCCACTTATAAAATCTGGAAGACGAAACTCTTGATCAAAATATGGAGTAATTATAAGGTTTGCCAATATCCAGTTCCTAAGCGTTTTAATAACGCTTGGCCACACAATTTCTGGAAACTCCATTAAATGTGGGAGTGTTCTTTTTGGAGGTCCAGTGTCATCAGAATAATACCGACTAAAACAATTTATAAATTTTAAATGTCTTACAAAGTTTCTTGATTGTCCAATTTTTATGTCCAAACATGTTCTCTGCTTATGATAACCTACACTGTATTTATAAACACACATATTTCTCTTGTTTACTACAGAACAAACCCTACTAATTTTTGAAGTTGGGCCATTTCTTCCCAGTTGGACATGAGCTTTAGAAAAAACTTCCAAAACAGTTGAATTATTTCGAAATGAACTATATGGCATATTGTTTATTGAGTAATAATAATTCCCAATTTTAAACCATTGGTCACATCCTATTTTATTTCTAACGATGGAAGCAGCCATATTATGATATTATCTTATTTCAGTATTCGATCCAGGGCTCTATGATCCAGCATAGAGAACCGATGATCCAGGGCATAGAGAACCGATCTAGGATCATTCGATTCCATGTACAAGTCAAGATTCCTCTGTGGATTTCTCTTCTGGCATGTCAGCGATAACAGATAGCATGTAGAATCGATTTATAATAATAGGTATTATTGCAGCCAATGGCCATGTAGAAAGAATTGTCTTCGTGTCTTACAGAAGTCAGTTATCGATGTTCCTATGTTTTTACACTGTAATAGGTGATATCGGTCGCAGTGCGACCCACATACTTTGCACTTGCACCTTTCTTCTGGGTTATGTGCGTATCCTGTGGTGGAAACCATGGACCGCGACTCCCGTCACGGTGTGTCTGAGGTCGCATCTGGCTGCTGTCCATTCCCTATAGATTATCGCATCCGTTGCGTAGAACTCAGGCCATATCTGTTCTCTCTTCTCGTTTTATGTGCAAGTCAAGTTTTCTCGTTTTATAAACTGTATAGCAACAACCAACACAAAACTACAAGGAATAATCATTGAAAAAGTTATAACAAAAAGGACTTGAACATAGAAGCATTAGAGGATTTTGCATTCATCCACATAAACAAGATAGAACGAAGGGAAATCGAAACTACGTCACTGGAAACTCAGATAAAAATTACTTTTATTATTATCTGAGAATTTTCCTCATCATTGAGGGTTTTCTCCAACCAATCTTGGTAATTGACATGAAATATATATATATGACTATGCACTTATAGGCTATCATTTTGCAACAAAATTCACAAATTTCCCTTAATTAAAAATTACAAGAAGCAAAAAGAGATCACAACCTTGGTTTGACGCCACATGTTACAACAAAAGGAAACAAGTTTTAAAATGTCTTGAGAAAGCAATAGGTGCCAAGATAGAGGAAGACCTAATAACGTATAATACTCAGAGGAGAAATTACAAACAAATTCTGCTGAAAGAGGAAAAGAGCAATCTGATTAGAAGAAAAAGGTAGGAAGTTGATAGAGAGAGAGACACTGTAAATCACTTTGAGGCATTAAAGAATAAAACACCAAAATTCTCACATGCAATGGCGCTAGAAACATGGGGAAAACACTTCCACCAGATATGTGATGAAACCACTCTCAGAGTGCCAGCATCTCAAGAAACAAAGGCCTTTCAACACCTCTCACAAAATGAGGTGAAAATTGTGAAACATCTAAGAAGTCACAAAGCCCCTGGACCGGACAGAATACCAAATGAACACTTAAAACAGGCTTGGCCGTGTACGGCAAAATGTAGACAAATGTTTACGAACGGGAAAAATACCGGCAAACTGGAGAAATTCCACACTCAAGATTATGTACAACGGAAAAGGCAATCCGTATTCACCCCACTCCTACAGAAGAATTGCTTTTGAGAACACAGTTCTCAAGATCTTGGACATTCTGATGGATAGACTAACCGATAAAGCTGATAGCAACAGGTTGGTTTCAAGAAACGAATGTCAACTTTACACGCCATAGGAAATGTACTGCAAAACATCCAAGACGCGATCAGTCATCAAGGAAGGAAATTTCACGTCGTCTTCACAGATTATAGGAAATATTTCGATTTTTAGAAAGTCAAACTCTCATGGCCAAGCTTCAGAAAATGCTCGGCGACACGGAAGAGCAGGGCTACTGCGTTAGACATCATAGCCAACATCATGCAATACAACTATAGTAGTAATTACAGGACAACATCCAGTCGCTCACCACCAATCACACTAACGGTGACCTACAAGGATACCATGTAAGTCATTTGACATTCAACCCTGCAACAGCAGATGTTTTAGTGAAAGTGAAATAAATGAAGTAGGAAAGAAAGTGTACCCCTCTACGTATATGTTGATGATATGGCGAGGGGATCCATGAGTTTACAGGATCTGCAAGAATGCTGGAATCGTCTAACAACATGGTCAGGAACAACAAGCTTGCAGCTCAACAGAGAGAAAATAGTACACATGGTCTTCATGATAAAGAATCACTGAAGATTGTAAACACGTTCAACGACCTTGGCATAACATTGCAAACTAGTGGAACTACTTTCACAAATCATGTAGAAGGCAGGGTGACAGCGGAAATAATGGTATGAGTGATATTCAATTCCTAAGAAAACTATCTGTGACTACGGCTGTGCAGATCTTCGCCACGAAAATAATTCCGATCGTGAGCTATGATTTGGAACTCATATGGTTTTACCCAAAAAAAAAAAAGAACGATCCTAAGAATATAGAGATAAGTTAACCTACCTAAATAGAATACTATGTGTATCCAAATTTACCCGTTTCCGACTGGCATATGAACTCTCAGCAGAGACCTTCTTCATAGAACAGCTGCGAATGCAGATACTCTTGTTGACTACCGCAGCCGGCCAAGTTAAGTAGAAAGAAATCTGGATGGAATATTATCATGGGTGTAGCCAGCATTGGATTAAGGCGGGTGCATTTTTTTCGACTGTATACCTTCCGGGTACAAACGAACAAATGAAAAATACATAATACTACCTTTATTTTTTTAACTAACCTTCATATATTTCGGGAAAAAAACTACAACGCTATTGAAGAGGAAATATAAAGATTAATAGTGAATTAATTGCAGAATTTTTAGGTATGGCGAATTTAATTTTTTGTCAAGATTACTTTTTAATTGTATTGAAACTATTAACTATAGTTTAGTTACTAATAAAGTACAACTATACACACAATTCGGCTCGCCTTTTCGTTTGACAAAAGTTTTGTTTGAATGTTTTAATTAATTAATTAATTAATTTATTTATTTATTTATTTGCAGACTGAGCATATACAGGCGATTTTCTGTCATTGTAGAGCGGCACCATGTCTTCATTTTTTAGGGTGCTAAAAGTGCATTCAATCGACGCCGTAGTGCGTGGTAAAGGTGGGCATATTACACTTGATTTTTTTTATGAATGTGGGTTATTTTTTGTCTTAATTTTATTTTTATTTTTGTTCTATGAAGTTATCTTGTTAAGTGCAGTATTTATGGTTATATAAGTTAACGGTGGCAGGTTGAGAGGCTAAATTCTAAACTATCCGAGAAAAACTAATATTGCAATGATATAACTTGTGTAGGTACTACCAAAGAATTTTCATTTATCCATTTTTACGCATACACGCACGAATACGCGTAGTTCAACGTTATAGCATGGGTCCAGAACCTTCGAGTAAAGAATACGTCAATTGGGTAATTATATTGAACCTATCGAACGTACTAGAAAATACGTGACACAAACATGGAGAACCTTTTACCAATCACAGTAAGTGGGCATTGACCAATAGAAGGCAGCAAAAAGGGCATTAATTACAGAAGTGTGTGCGGCCAATGAAGAGTCAAGGTCAGGCGAAGTTTCTACAAGCGTCTATAGGCTTCGAGAAACACTCAGGTACTCAGCTGAAATTCGAGAAGTGAATGCTGCTTAGCCAATCATAATAGAGGTCTAGAATTCTTGGCGAACTGGCGATGCTTATATACACTGGGACAGGTATTTGATAAATGGATATATCACTCGATTGGGTTTGGCGAGCTTCATATTATTTTTTTTTATTTGTTACATATATTTTTACATTTTACACCTACTTTCGGATAGAAGAAAATCTCATTCTATCTAGTGTTAATGGGTCGAAAATTAAGAGTGATGCAAGCGCACTCCCCCTGCACCCACCTCGCTACGCCCATGAATATTATGCAACAGAAGTAATGGTAATTAAAACGTGGATGGAAACCAACCAAGATCTGCGCCATTTTGTAAACTATCTAGCAACACATGGATATCACTATCAAAGTGTGTAAAGTGAAAACGTACCACAACTCAAACGTTGCCTATACGTATGAGAACTTTGTGATCATTACCACGTCACAACATGTAAAAACATACCCAAATCATTAATTGAGAACTGTACATATTCATAACATTGTGAAAGCGAAGTGTAGGAAGCCATTTTCGTTTATATTCTGTTAATGTATATATATTCCAAGCGCAACAGGCCTTTAAGGCCCTAGGCCTACCAGCCAGCTGCTGGCCTCACGTGTGTTAATCACAGAGCCAGTGTAGGCGTGACATGTGGGTCACCCAGCCGTTATAGCTGGTCTTCTCAACCTGAAGTCGAAATTCCATGAGAAAAATTTCTTCCCCATGGGGACTCGAACCAGCGCAAGTCCCTTAGCTCTGCGCCAAGGGGTCATGCCTTAACCACTCGACTATGGCGCGGGATATATATATATATATATATATAAACAGATTCGAATGGACCGGATTTAAAACAACCAGGGGTAACAGTGAGATATCGTACATTATGCCATTCAACGGATTCGAATGGACCGGATTTAAAACAACCAGGGGTAACAGTGGGATATCGTACATTATGCCATTCAACGGAAGGAAATTGAACCAAATAGAAATTTTAATATTTTTTTTATATATACAGCATTCTGTGATGAAAATGGACAGCTGTTATACCATAACGGTTTAATTTTACGTAGAATTTGAAATTTTGCCATTGTTGCAGTTACGATAGCTTCATAAGTGAAAATATTTATCAAGTTTAATTTCATAAATCGAAATGTCAACATTTTAATCCCTACTTAAATGAATTTTTACCTACTTAGGTTTCAAACATAAGTATGAATCAAGAGGGCCATGAAAAGTTGCTAATTGGTTACTGTTCTGGTTATCATTAATCATAGAACCTTAATTGTGTACAATCGGCATAGAGCAACATATAATTTATCCATGCAATTGGTGAGTTCTGTATTGTTCTGTGCCGTGCGGTCTAAATATGAATTTTGTGCGCATGACAATTTGTGATAAAGGTGATGTCATGTATCGTTTGTTAGTGCTGTCTTATGTAACACGATTGTTTTATATCTGATTGGCTATAGATGTGTTTAATAATGTAAGCGCGTAAACGCGTTTAATTACGCTATTAAGAAGAATTTATATTTCTTTGATTCGTACATCATGTGAAATCAGTGAATAAAGTGTTATCAATTTTGTGAAAGAATTGATGTGTTTGGTGCTTTAGAGTTGGTCATGTTAATGAAACTGTACCAACAGATAGCGTGGAGATCTGTGTCAATAGGTTTTCATTGGCTATTTTCCTTGCCTTGCAAGTCAAAACTAAAGCAGCCATCATGGCGAACCCAAGAAAATTTAGTGAGAAGATTGCGTTACACAATCAGAAACAAGCAGAAGAAACAGCTGCCTTTGAACAGATTATGCGGGAGGTGTCAGACGCAACTAGCAAAGTAAGTTATTGAGACTTTGTTAATTTGAAACACACTATTAATTGTTTTTATGATATATAAACAAGCTATTGGGTAAACTAGCCTAAGTTTATACTACCAGTATTATTTACTTTTAAAATTGTTATCTGCGTTGAAGATTTATTTAACTGTAAATTTAATAACTTTATTTATTTTATAAACATTCTGTTGGATATTTATATTGATTATATTAGCCTCTGTACACATTTAGTTAATGACACCTGTGTGTGATTACTCCAGCATGAAATTCAAAACAATGTATAAGTTTTGTATTCTTTTTATTTTTACTCCTTTGAAAGTATTACAGTATTGCCAAATTTAATTTTATATTTATTAAATATGTGTCACCCTGTCATTAATTTTTGTGTTCATTGATAAGATTGGTTGTTTATATTGTCTGTCAAGGTCAGTTGTAAATGTTGACATAATTCAGTTTTCATACACATGCATACTATGACAACATGCGTGATTTATCTTATTATTCAATATATGATCATGAAAGAAAACTTTATTTTTTCTGTGATTTGTAATTAATCCTGATAATCATCTACTTGTTTTATTTGTCTGTCTCAAAGTATTTTTTGAGTTGTATTGAAAAACATTCAGTGAATTTTTACAGTTCCCTCAACTCTGATAAAGATGATACAATCCAATATTTTTAATGTAGTGAGGCTCTGCTATATTTATGCCCATTTATTCAGTTTTGGGTCATCAGATCAATGTAACTTGCAATGCTCAAAAAGTAATATAAAATTAAAAGTTTAACCTCAATTTATATAAGCACTGAATGAACCTAAAATAACAAAACTCAAGGAGTAAACTTTGTGCCATATAGCATAATAGAAAAATGGGAATGCATAATTTGATCATGGTTGATGCTTACATTACTGAGGAAGTTTTTTTAAATATATTCAATGCCCCAGGTTGTCATTTCAACATTTCTGTTGTTCTCTCCTGGCATTGGCTTAATTGTAACCCACTTCTGAATTTGGGGCACCTAGAAGACGGAGTTACATTACACTGATGATATGATGGGCGATAAATGATAACGAAGTGCCAGGAGAGTTCTTAACCTAAAATCCAGACCATGGGCAACCATAGGAATTATTCCCTTTAAGGAAAAATTCTTATGGTTTGACCAGAAATCGAACCCGGGACCTCATAAACAGTAGTTAGAAATGCTGACCACTAGTCCATGAGGCTGGTCAGTTACTGAGGAACTAAAATACAACAATAAACCTTGTTAATAGTAAGTAGAAAAAAAGTTGTCTCTCTTGCTTAAAGGAAATTCTGCTAGATGGCAGATATATGTTAGAAATCAGTATGACCAAACTTCACAATAAAATTCCAAACATTTATAAGAAATGGATATACACCAACTTCCCCTTCCTAACCTAACAAAATAAATTACATTCATATTATTTAACAAAGTGTAAACTAATCTGGTGTACACTAACTTGTTTAATTGAAATCTAACAAAATGAAGCGAGTGAACATCCATTTCTTAAAATATGTTTTTGAATGTTGGTCATTCCGATTTCAGATATTCCTGCCATCTAGCAGAAGTTTCTTTAAGCGTTTGTGCATGCGCTCAATGATTCTGCATAACTTTGAAGAAATCATTGCGGAAAAACTGCACTTAAACTAGCGTGAAATGTTTTCAAAGTCCTATAGAACAACAGTGTGCATGCACCAGAGTTTATAGAGCCAGCAATAACCCACAATCGAACCACATATTGATTATTATTCTCAATTACTATCCGTCGCTATGAAATTTAAATGACCAATATTTGCAATAAATCCCCAAATCTATGTTAAAAAATATATTAATATTAAAATTACCAAACGTTTATTTAAAATGGGTGTACACTTACTTATCACTCCCTAACGCTGATCCAACAAGCGATAACCCAAAACAGTGATAGAAAAATCATCCATCCATAGTAATTCTGCCCAAAGGCAGGCCCTTCACTGCAATCATAGCATTTTCATGTTATGCTTGCAGCTTTACTAGGGAATTATAGGTGTGGTAGCTTCCCGTTGCTTTCCACACCGGTGAAGGATGATGATGATGATGATAATGATAAGGAGGATGATGATGATGATAAGGAGGATGATGATGATGATAAGGAGGGTTGTGATGATGATGGCCATATGATTTCGGGGACCGTTTGGGCATTAAAGTTTTTCTGACATTTGTCTTACAGGTGAGGAAAAACCCCGATAAAAGCCTCACCCAGAAAAACTGCCCTGACCGGGGATCGACCCCGGGCCCGCTGCGTGACAAGGCAGCACGCTACCTTGAGACCACAGCAGTGGACAGAAAAATCATAGACTAAGTAATATATTCTGTGGAGAAAATAGCAGTTAGCATCACAATATTGTCTAACAGTGTCATAATATTGTGATTTGCTACTTCTTCCTTCCAAGTATTTGGCCATGGCCTGTTACGATCCTATAGAAAATTTTCCCTCCAACGTTTCATAGGACAGCCCAGAGATCTTCATCCTCTTGGTATATAATTATAAACAGCTTTGGGGATTCAATTTGAACTCATTCTTTTGAGATGATGTTTCCAATTTAGTTGGTACTGTTTAATATATTCCAAAATTGGCATAGTCTTCAATTCTTTTAAGATATCGGTGTTCCTTTTTTGATCCCATCTGGTGTAACCCGCTGTTCTGCGCAAGCCGTTATTCTGCTTTCATGTTGTCTTTTTAGTGTCCATGCTTCACTACCATAGGTTAACACTGGTCTAGCCAAAGTGTTATATAAACGTAATCTGGTGTTTTTTTGTACAAGGGATGGTTTCATAACTTGATTAATAATTCCCAAACTTTTAGTATAACTAGTAATTTTTTCAGGGATATCCTTTTCATCCCAGATAGAGTGATAATATCCAAGATATTTAAATTGATTAGATCTCTCTAAAATTTTATTCTGGAGACAGATTTTACTTTGTATTGGGTCCTTCCCATGAAATGCCACAATTTTAGTTTTGTTAATTGATATTTGCATATTAAATTTGGCAGCTATTTTTTGTAAATTATAAATTGATCATTGCAAATCATTTTTGGAAAGTTCCAGAAGCACTAAATCATCTGCAAAAAGAATAGCATCGAGTTTGAGGTTCCTATTGATGGGTATATATCCCCATTGTGTTTTTCTCCATTCGTTTATTATTCTATTCATGTATGTAATGAAAAGCACTGGTGAAAGTCCACATCCCTGTCTTACTCCAGTGTTGATCTTTTTCCAAGAAGATAATTTGCCATCTTGTTTAACAGAGATTTCATTATTTTTATAGATGTTGAAGATATTAGTAATATATTGTTGTGGAACATTATCATTAGCTAAATTTGTAATAATATATTTCTGTCTACTTTGTCAAAAGCCTTTATGAAGTCAACAAAGGCGATATGAGTTTCTATATTGAATTCCTTGTGCTTTTCTAATAGTAGTTTTAGAGTGAAGAATCCATCTGTACAAGATCTACCCTTGTGATCTGCATATTTAAATAAATAGCCTACTTCAAAATTGTCTAATAATGTTACAAAAATTGTTTGAAAAAGTTTAAAATATTAAATAATGTTAGTAAATACAGGGCAAGTCAAAATGTTGTGCAGGTTTTCAGAAATTTATTATGTGAAATGTAATGAACATATAATATCGTGAGACATATTGTATGAAAGGTAAACTCTCAAAGTTTAGTTGTCCACTTCTAAAGTTCCGCGTTCACCCGCAAGATGTCAACAGCAGAGCAGTAAAGGAAAATGGCGTTGACTGGGGATCAGAAGTCTTTCTGTGTGCTTGATTACCATGTAAACAACTCTGTGACTAGTGTTCAACGACATTTCCGTACCAGATACGATAAAGACCCGCCGGATGGGAGATCCATTCGTAAGTGGTACACACAATTTAGGGATTCAGGCTGTATCTGTAAACGAAAATCGACTGGCCGTCCGTCGACGAGTGAAGAGGCAGTCGAACGCGTTCGCACATGCTTCGTGCGGAGTCCACAGAAATCCACCTACCGGGGAGCGACAGAACTTCAACTACCACAAAAAACTGTATGGCGGATTCTCCGGAAACGTTTACAGATGAAACCCTACCACTTGCAACTGGTTCAAGCCTTAAAACTCGCCGATTATGCTTTGCGAGCGTCCTTCTGTGTTGATTTTCTCGCATTAATGGAAGAGAATGAGTTCCATGAGAGGGTAGTTTACAGTGATGAAGCGACTTTCCACCTTTCAGGAAAAGTGAATAGACACAATGTAAGGATTTGGGGAACTGGTAACCCCCATGCAACTCTGGAACATCAACGCGATTCTCCGAAAGTGAATGTCTTTTGTGCCATTTCCCATGCAAAGGTTTATGGGCCCTTTTTCTTTCATGAACGTACTGTGAACGGACATGTTTTCCTTGATATGCTACAACAATGGCTCCTTCCGCAGCTTGAAGCGGATAGTCCAGATTTCATTCTGCAGTTGGATGGTGCCCCTCCACATTACCATGGCAGTGTTCGAGACCATTTGAATACGGCTTTACCACAACGCTGGATAGGCCGTGCATCTCAGGGTGATCAACAACTCATTCATTGGCCACCTCGTTCACCCGATCTAACCCCGTGTGATTTCTTCATGTGGGGTCTTGTAAAGGATCATGTTTACGTACCACCACTTCCAACAACACTGCATGAACTGCGTGCCCGCATCACAGCAGCCATTGCTGATATCGACCGCGGACTGCTACAGAAAGTTTGGTAGGAGATTGAATATTGGCTTGACATCTGTCGTGTAACAAAAGGCGCTCACATAGAACATCTGTGAATATTTAAAAAAAAAACTTTGAGAGTTTACCTTTCATACAATATGTCTCACAATATTATATGTTCATTACATTTCACATAATAAATTTCTGAAAACCTGCACAACATTTTGACTTGCCCTGTACAGAAGAAGAGCTATAAACTACAACAGTATAAGTGAAATATCAAGCGCTAGTAGAAGTGCAATTGAGCATTGCATAGTAGATAAATATTTAATAATTGGGCATTTCAAGGTGTAGATCCTGTCAGAAGTAAAATTGTACTGGACAATAAAATTTTGGAGCAGGTGAATAATTTTACATATCTAGGATGCAATATCTCATATGAAGAAGAAAAGGATGTAAATGCAAAAATATCTAAATTTTTAAGAATTTTAGGGTTAATAAATTCTATCTTCAAGCCACAGTTAGTCCAAAAGCATTCAAGACTGAAAGTGTATAAAACACTGGCTCTTCCAACTCTTTTGTATGGTAGCGAAGTATGGACGTTGAAACAGAAGGATATACAGAGACTTAGATCTGCTGAAATGAGATATCTTCGGAGGACTGCAGGATACACACTACTAGATCACAAAAAAAATGAAGACATCTTAGAAGAATTACACATGGAATCTTTAGAAAACAAAATTTCTGATTATAAGTCAAGATGGATGCAACATGTTCATCGAATGGAAGATCACAGAATACCCAAACAAATGTTAAGATATCAACCTGCAGGAAGAAGAAGACCAGGACGTCCACTCAAAAGACTTCTGGATGGTGTTTCTCTTGAGGCCGAAACAGGTCAACAAATGGCCTAAATTCGTGAATATACTATGATGATGATGATGAAAAAAATATATTGTATATAAAATTGCAAAACATTTGAAGTAGTACAAAATTATATTATTTTTAGTCTGGACATCTTACATCAATATTAATGTTGATTTGTTCTTGAACATGTTTCAAAACAATTCTGTTTTATCATCAGCTTTCCCAGACTGGTTTTATTTATGTTGCATTATGTTGCACAACCTAGATGTCGATATCAGCTCCATCCTGTGGTTGGCCAAAGAACCTCCAAACAAGGTCATGCTCCATCGGTGAAAATTCATAACTCTGTTTCTGTTCTTCTGAATATAAATTTTTTCCCAAATAGTCAACTCTTTTGTATTTTCTAACTGTACAAAATGTTGGTAAAGACAGAAAAAGTATGTAGAGCAACAGTATTACAAGAATGTAATATGGAAAATCATAGGTAAATGTATTCTAAACTTGAGCCAAATTAAAAATAGGTACTAATTTGTTACAATGTTCACATTATCAGACAGAATACAATTTCTTGGTGTAGCAATATCATATTTTAATGTTGTTTTTATCGGCTATCGTACAAAGTGGTACAAATGAAAGAAATATATACATTTGTTCCTTACACTTATCTTAATACCAAGGGTTTCATCATTACGTGTGTGTAATCAAAACATACCATGAACCTACTTTGGAGGTGTAGGTTACATGGGAACATGTGTAAAGTTTTGTGAGTGCTATCACGTGCAAGTGTATGTGAAAAGAGTGAGATCAATGAGCAACTATGCAAAACATGGTGATGAGGAGTATGTGTGCAACTATGCACATTTAAATTATTAATTACTTAGCCTATTTGCACATTTTTCAGTTGTATATTAACCCTTGGATTGTATATATATTTTTGATTGGAAATATTATAGAACTAGTATATTTTATCAGTTTTACAATTTTTTGGTGACTTATGCAGGAGAGGTTAGCATTATAGGCCTAAATTATTTGGAGATTGTTAAGCAAATGATGCACTATTTTATTTAAAAAATACACCAAAAAAGTGGACAACTTACTGTTGAAGAATGTAATTAAGAACCTGATACATTAGAATTAGCCCATTAACATTCTGGTATTGACAAGGGCATCCTGGAACGATTAATTTGCTTATAGAAGTCCCTCCCTTTAATGTCCACTTCACATTGCAGTCAGCACAAATTAAAAAAAAAACCTTAATTAAATGTTAGATCAAAATGACTATGAATACTTTGTTTGTCGCTGAGACCATCACACAGTGCATCTGTCTGACAACAAAAGATAAAGCATGGTTTATTATTACAGATGGCGCAAACACTAGCTTGCTATGCCATCTAACAGCAAGCACTCCGATACATGTTTTTGGCATGTTGTTACTACTGGTTCTTGGGAGATGAGTTCAATTTATTCATTCAGTGAATATGTTAGGAAGGCTTGGTTAAGGTTTGTTTTAATGTTGGATGGAAGGAGAAAAGTGATTTCCTAAAGTGAGAAAGGAATTTCTGCAAGGAAACTTGCCAGAATTTTCAAGTGTAGTAGGGTGATAAGTGTGGTAAGTGATTAACATTCAGAAAAATTAAGAAGCCATTTTTAAAGCAAAATGGAATGAAAAGAAAAAAGGAAATTGAAGTAGGGAGAATTAAATGGTTTTCTTTGCTGCTCATGCATACATGATAAGAAACTGCCAGTCAGTGGATTAATCATATAGGAAAAGCACATCAGATAGCGAAAGAATTAAATGTGCAAGACTTTATTGCTAGCAGTGGATGCCTTGAATGTTTCAAGAAATGACACAAATTTGCATTCTGGACAAAGGGGGTTATGTTTCTGTGAAAGTTGATGAATGGAAGAGTAGATTTCCCTCAGTCTTGGCTTGTTATGAACTTTAAGATCTTTGCAATGTCAATGAACCATATTTTTGTTTCTTTGAACATACTGTAGGGCCTGCTGTATCTAATCATGTGATGAACCAGACATATTTATCAGTTCCAAAAAAATTCGTAACATTAATTAGGCATTACCTGTACAGTCATTTTTAAGCATAGGCCTAATTTTAATTGCTCTCTATAGACAGGATTGACTCTATGTTATAAAACTAATGTTATTTGTATATGAGAAACATTGTAGAGTATTTTTCTATCTGTTTTTGTAGACTAGTGATTATCATGGCTTCTGGTTCCAAGATTTGTAAGTTCATAGTTGGCCAGAGTTAATGGATTTTAAGAATGTAAAATCTTAAGTATGGCTTCATTCAGAAACATGTATCCTTGGTCATAGACTTAGGGTCAGTTTCACCAACAGAGGTAACTATATTACGCCAGGTTTTCCCCATATATAATACATATAGCTTAAGCTGGTATAATACAGTTACCTCTGTTGGTGAAACCAACCCTTAGGGCACATAAAATAACCTGAAGCTTGGTGTTATAGATGGTGTTCTGTATAAGAATAACTAATGCAACTTCTGACTCAAGTTTTCATTATGGTACACAAGTTAAAATACTTCACACAACTTCTGTCAAATTTTATCTTCAGGTTTCATTTTGAACACATTTCAAACATTTTCTAATATTTATTGAAATATATATATACTTTTTTTTTACAATTTTCAACCTTCATAATATAATAGATACATTTTTTCACATCATTGACCACATTTTCATTCATTTCACTAGTTTATCATATGTTTCCCTCTCAATTTTTGACAGAGTCTGTGTTATCTGAGTTTTTGATTGTCCGAGGTATCCTTGATCCATATTACCTCAGATAATCGAGGCTCTACTGTACTTCCAAATTTTCAACATAACTGTCATTGCAGGCAACAGTTTTAAATTTCTATTGCTGCCAAGATACAGATTTTAAGTTTCTATTTTCTTTACTAAATATAATCAAACTTGCACCTAGGACAAATCTAAGGTTAGAGTGAGTATTGGTATTTTCGTCAGCTTTTTAATATTGGGCGTTTCTCTTGTGGTTGGGAATGAACATTGTGTATGTTGCCTGCATTGTGTAATTCTAAATTATATCAACTTTGCACATATATGTATCCTCTTCCATCTGCTGTCGCATGCTATCTACTTCAGACTTAGAAAAAGATTTGTTTATCATATAATGAAAACTTTTTCCTTACTTCTTGAAAAATGAATGTATGTTTTTTTTAAATAGTCAGGTAAATCTGATATATTCGTAAATACTGTTGTTTAAATGTCTTTTTTTAAAAAGACTATTATGTTTAACTTATTATATTTTCTGATGAAACTCAGAAAGTATCCTTAATTGTGGAAAACTTGTGACTTAACAAACTCAGATTTATTTTTGTAGGTAAAAACTACAATTAAATAATAGTCCTAGGAGTTAGATATTATTTAAAATAAACCTCATAGTGTCACTTCCTTTAAATAGTATTTAAAAAAACTACTATTTAGATAAAATTTAATCACTCGCCTCACATTTTTCTTATTTTAATTTAAACTAATTTCAAAACTTTACATCTCCATTCCATCATCAGTATCCCCATGACCACTGTTCTGTCGCGAGGATACTGATGATGGAACAGAGATGTAAAGTTCCAAAACTAGTTTAAATTAAAATAAGGAGAAAAATATGAGGTGAGTGATTAAATTTTACCTAAATGAACATACCTCATAGTGTGAATTCCTAAAATTAGTAAAACTACCATTATTTAAATTTTCGATAATTTTCCTTTCTATACCATTATGATTCCGTAATAATCATAAAAAAGAAATGCAGTGAAAAAATATGGGTATTAATGGGATATTAAGCATTAGCCACTAACAATACTTCGTTTAAAAATTACAAATATGAAAGTTCTGCTTTTGTGCTGGAAATGTTTGTTAAAATTAAGATTTTAAAGAATACTATTGCTTTGACATTTTTATCATACTATAAATACTGTCAGAAGATAAAATGAATATATCTTAAAGGTGTGTCACAGTTATTATAGAATCATTCTTCTTGACAGATTTAGAGGTCATTTAGATTTAAAAAAATATAATACCATATCATTGAGATCAGTAATCTGTATATAAATAAATTTATGCATGATCTGTTTCATAGGTAATGAAAACTACTTTTTACCTACTCAAAACCTGCTAAACTAGCTCTAGGGCTTATGGAACCTATAGACTCAATGCTGCATTCACAAAGGCCCTACACTGGTCTGCTACACCTAACTTAAATCTAGTTCATATATCTGATACTTGTTTCCCATATAAACCTAAGCCTTCCTAATAGTCTTTTTTCTGAAGGATTTCCAATAAAAATTTTGAAACCTATCTATTGCCTAAAAAGATGCTCAATCAATTAAGCAGGGGTCCTACAGCCCTTACTGCATCCTGCATTTTGATTGCCATGTCTCTCTGTCATTCCATTGATCTTCTCCAATTGCTCTGTCGAGCATAGTCATTCTGATTCCTTCTCTCCATTGTGTGGCATATCTTTCTTCTTCTTCTTCTGTTCCCTGAATTATAATCCAAAACTCTTTTCTTTTTTTTGTCATCTTTCCTCTTCTATCCTTGTCACATGACCACACCATAATAGCTGCCTAGTCAGCAATTGTAGAGATTCTTCTAGTTTGTCTTTGAATTACAGCATTCGGCACATTTGTAATTTAGAGATCCCACATACTCTCCATAGAAAGTCCATTTCCACTCTCAATTATCCTTTTATCTTTCCT
This sequence comes from Diploptera punctata, assembly GCA_030220185.1. Classification (NCBI taxonomy): domain Eukaryota; kingdom Metazoa; phylum Arthropoda; class Insecta; order Blattodea; family Blaberidae; genus Diploptera; species Diploptera punctata. The sequence continues at coordinate 1,935,726 of JASPKZ010003432.1, forward strand.
TGATAGTTGCCAACATTCAGACCTATAAGATAATATCAGTTCCATCACAGCACTAGGCTATGTATTCTCTTCTTTGTATTAATGTTCATTCTATTTCCACTATACCTTATTTAAAATAAAGGCCTAAGTAACATTCTTCCCTTGTACTAGATCGTGAATGACCTGGGTTGTTACCTCTGCTGATATGTTTCCCAGATATTTAAATGCATTAATCATTACATTCCCCTGATATTCAGAATATACAGTTCTAAGTCTTCTCATGTTTATACCCTCAGATAATCTGTTTTCATCATGTTCATGTTGAGGCCCCACTTCTTATATTCCTCCTCTAATTTTTTCAATATGTAATCATCATCATATTTTTAACTAGTTATAATTACTTGATCATCTGCATACGATGGCATCATCAATCAAGAATTTTCCATTCCTAAGATTTTTTTTCTCCATTCATCATTCATTGTTTCCTGGAAAACATGTTAACATTGGAAAACTAAGACCATGTTTAAGATCTTGTGTCAGTCCTAGTGAACTTGATTATCATGTTGGTCCGCTGGCCCTATGGTTCACTGGTTCAAACCAAGCCAGTGTAAATTCAAGAACAAAAAAAAAATAAATAAATAAAATAAAACAAATCCTAAGTTCCTTTAGAAGGGAAGTAAAGCTGTGAGTCATGTGTTTATAGATTTAAGACACATAAAAGAACTTTAAGCTAAAAATAAGAGACCTCTGAACAAAAAATGTATCAATCCGTTCAGTCGCATTTGAATTGCAATGTCGATGACCTGAGGTGTTAAAGAGCATTGTTACATCTTCTTGTAATCTTGTAAGCCCATGTTTCCCTTAACAGAGATTTAGGCGCTCTCCCCCTACAGGAAAGAATTTGAACTATGCTAATTTAGTTACACTTGTTTTCATATAGATGTCATTTGAGTGGTCCGTGGTCAGCATTCCACCTCATACTGACATCTAGGAAACCAAGGTAGTACTAGGATGGGAAAATTCGGTAAATTTTGCTTAGAGGCCTTTTCATTCAGGCTTAAGGATCTTTTATGAGCCTGAAAATCTTTAGACTTGGGACCCACGGCTTAAAGTCCCTCCCGGAGGACTTGCTCCTTAGATTTTTCTATCCTAAAAAATTCCATTGACCCCAACCGGGTATGAACCCGTGACCCTCGGGACCAGAGGCAAGGAGCATAACCACTAGTCCACCTACATAAAATACTAAATATTTATGACATTATCAGAACTTAATATTATTTAAGATTCATGTTTATGGAACTTGTGGACCATTATAAAATTCCTCATTCTTGTACCCATAATGTGAATATCTCGCTAGCAAGTTCTTTCACATTATTATAAAGAAATGGAAAATTAGGTCTATGAGAGGGTTTACATATTGATTCACAATGCAGGGAAAACCACAATTTTCAGAGAAAACCACAATCCCTAATGAGGACTAAGGATTGTGGTTTTCCCTGAAAATTTTGACTCTCTTATCTCTTTCTCTTCCCTTGTTGATAGTTTAAATTTATCAGTCATCTGGAAAGCACTCTTATGTAATTTTTGTAGTGAATGACTTTGTAATATAATAATTTTTTAAGTAATCATCTCATGTCATTATTTTTTTCCATGTTTCTATGTTGGTCTTCACCTATATCCAAAGTGCAATCTGCCATGTAGGTAATTTATGTTAGAGAAAATATGAAAGCTTATTTCCTCTTTCTGATAACAAATTGCAGTGTGACTATGGCACCATCATGTTAGCTTGGAAGCATGACTGTGCCTATATAACCATTCACATGCGTATTGCTAATATACAGAAGGAATTATGAAAATACAGTAGGAAGTAATGTTATGAGGTTGTACTTAAATAGTATCGTCTGTCTTTACTATGAATTATGAGGTAAGATTAAGATGAAGGCAGACAAAACTACTTATTATACAGAAGGAAATTGGGCATTACTGGGAAGGATTATACTACAACCCTTTCTAATGTGAACTACAGTTATTATGCTACAATAGAAATGTGCAAGAAAAGAAATTGTGGTATTGAAGAAGGGGATCGGTTCATTATTAAATAAAAAAGGGAAAATCCCACAAGAGATTAATTCCGTAATGCAAGAAACAGGTAACCACACAACCCATGACAAGCTGATGGTGAAGAAGTTCAAGGGCACTTGTCACCGATGGTAACCCATCCACACAAAGAATCATCACAAATATAAATTAACAATATCATTAAAAACTGTGAACACCATCATTAACCGGGATTTGAACTTGGAACAAGTCATAAGAGCATAGTTCACAAATTGTTGCCTCAGCATATTGCAGAATGTTGCATAAATAGCAAAACAGTTTATGAAAATTATCTGGCAAGAGAAATATAGAAATTTGTGATGACTTGGAACGAACCATAACGTCTGCATTAGTGACTGCAACGAACCACATGTGATTTACTACTGTCCATGGGGTGAAAATGAAATTTAATGAAATGGTATTCCGAATATAAAGAAAGATTTTCCAAGGGTTTCATGGTTATCATAGGATACTCTTATAATGGGAAGTTAATAATTTGCCGTACCACCAAGCAGACTAATGTCAATTCCCTCTATTATCCAACTGAAGTTCTGACCCCAATTTACGGTATTGAGATTCAAGGTTTGTATGGTGCAGATTCAAATAAGATGTCAGTATGTCAAAATAAGGCTTCAAATCATACTCCGATCTCCAGATTCTTGGACAGAATGGAGTAGGAAGCAGGAATACACACTGTTCCCTTTAGGCACATTCCTGTCAAGTCACCTGATGCTTCTCTCAAGAACTTTTGTGCCTTTGGAATTTTGAGAGGGCAGTAGAAATTAGGTGACATTGCAACACAGGCGGTGTTTGGAAACCATGTAAAGGAGGAATGGGAACAAATGGACATGTGTGTGCTTCGTTAAAGTCTTTTCCAATGGAAATGGGGTACAGAGCTATTGGATACAGTAAGGGGCAGCTTCGGGGCACGCCGTAGCATAGTGGTTAAGGTACTGCGCTACAAGCCGGAAGGTCGAGGGTTCAAGTCCCGGTGGGGTCAGGATTTTTAAACTGACCCAAACCTTCCAGCGGCACTATGGCCCTGGGGTCGACTCAGCCTCTAATGGAAATGAGTACCAGACGCTTGTTCTGGGGGTAAAAGCGGCCGTCACGCAGGGCTGACAACCCAGCTGACATCAAGTGCCAATTGTCTAGAAAAAGTGGGAGCCTTAACCTCCTACTATCCCAAGGGCCTCCTGAGGCCTGTAGTGGGACTACTTTACTTAAAGGGGCAGCTTCTCTTAAGGTAAGATAAAAATGAAATCAATACTAGAGATCAGAAACAACCCTCCATATCTGATGTTAATGCCATTGATGGAATCCCAAAAAGTTTTGAAAGTAAAATCATAATAGATCATATACAAGATGAAGTGATTAAATAAAGAGAGGATGTGCAAAGGAAAACATATGGATGGAATATAGTGTTTGAAGAGTTATAGGAAGATAGAGACCAATGGAATAGGCTTTGTACTTGGATACTCTGTAACAATGGATATCTTTTGATAATATACGATGTTTCATATTTATTGATCGGCAGTAACCAGAGGACATATATTATCAAAAGCAATCAATAGTTCTTGAGGTTTAGTTTTATATTATAAATTTTGAGGCAACATAATCACACTCCTATGTGCCTAAAAATTGTCGTATGTGAAAACCAGTCATAAATATAAAAATGTTGGTAGAAAAATTATCATTGAAGTCAAGAAATTTATATGTGGAAGATGGTAGAGATATTATAATTGAAAATCAAGAATTTTACATGTGGAAGACACTTGTTAGTTACAAGCATGAAAAAAAAGTTTAAAAATTGTTCTTGGTGGAGTAGTGTTACTATGCTCATCTGTGGTTCAAAGTTTGAGGGTTCATACCTGGCCAGAGTGATAGATTTGTCAGTATGTAAACATCCTCAGAATGGGTCCTTTGGAAGAAAATCAAAACTGTAGGTCTCATGTTCTTGATTCACTATTATTGTACAGATTGTTGCAACTGTCATTGTTTCCATTTCATTGTGTGTAAGCAGTCTTATTTTTCCAATCCCTTTCCTTTTCATGGCCTTCTGGATATAATTATTCCAACTGTGTTTAGGTCATCCAAATTTCTTTTTCTTGTGGTATCCATTCTAAAAATCTTCTTTTCCTATCTTGCGTTGTCCAACTTGTGTGTCTATACTACTTTTAACAGTTGCTTCTGTATTTACACAACAATGTCTCTACCTTCTCCCACAGTTTCTCTTATTTGCATTTTTTATTTAAAGCAACCTCAAGCCTGAAAGAGGACACCTTGAACAAAATTTGTCAGGTTGTTGATATCTAGATTCTATTGACTTTAGCTATTAAAGAGCTTCATTAAATATAACATTTACAAAACTAAAAAATAATTATGGCAAAAAAAACTATTATATGTCATAGTAAAATGTGTTTTAATGTCAACTCACTACACTTATTATGCATTGGGTTCTACATTCAACAGATAGATAAAACTAAACTCTATGGCTTGACAGGTCTAGAAGGCCCTTGAAGCTGACTCCTGGCTTCACATCTTTATGTGCTAATCACAGAGGTAGACAATCATCCTGTCAGTATAGGGGTGACCTGTGATCAGCATGTTGGATCCCCTAGTCGTTATAGCTGATTTTCTCAACCTGGAGCCGCTAAAAATTCCTCAAGATGCTAGATGGGCACCAGTCCCAACTGGCCGAAATTCTATAAGAATTTTTGTTTTCCCAGTGCAAGTCCCGTAGCTCTGCATCAAGGCCTCTTTGCCTGAACCACTTAGCTATGGCATGGGATTGATGGTAGGCTATATTCTAGGTGGCCTATTTACAGTTTACACTACACTTCAGCAGATCACATATGTAGAAGACTTGTACTTGTACAGAGAGAAACTTAGGATTCTTCTACATTGTGTTTCCTAAACTTTTATGATTGCAAGTATTTTGAATGTAAAAAATATTCATGGATCCTCAGTTAAATCTTACTGTTATAAATCTCTATTTATATTATGTTGATATTACACATACAACATAAAGTTACCAATTCTAGGCGTATATTTTTCTTTTCAAATATAATTTGTCTATCAATAAGATGTTTAAAAAATAAAAAAAATAAAAAAAAATAAAAAAAACTAATAATATTAACATTACTAATTCTTGCCTATATATATATATATATATATATATATATTACTTTGCTATTCTGTTGCATGGAATTGTATAGTTGCAATGAAGATAACTATAAATAAATAATATAAAAATATATATAACCTACCAATCCCTTGAGATCTGCAGAGCACAGTTTGGGAACTACAGGTCTCCATCATAAACCCAACATTTCCTAAGTTGGTCTCTTTTCCTTCTACTTTCAATTTTGGAGATAAAAATCAATTTTAGGCATTCTTTCATATTCATTCATTCAACATGTCCCAATCATCTTACTATTCAGACTTTATTAAATCATATAATGTTATCAATGTTATCATGTTCCAATAATCCATCAACATCTTTCTCCATTTCTTTTTATTAAACTTGTACTGAAAATCTACGCATTTCCTTTCTGCAGTTACTCAATTAAAAAGTTTGTAATAATAAAAATTATGTCTGTACAACAAAGATTTGTTGTTTGTAAAATAGTGTCTTGTGAAAGGTAACTTCTCATTCTTGTCTGGTTTGAAGATTTTTTTTTGCCAGGGAATAGAAAATTATTCCTGGAACATTTTGGAAACTATTAAAGAGATTTTCAGTTTTATTGTGAATGAATTGACTGATTGTACACAATCAACATTATGATGAAGTTTACTGAAGGACATTTTAGTTTTATTGGTAATGAATTAGTAGATACAGAATCCAATTTCTTGATGAAGTTGAGAGCTTTAAATAAGAAAAATCAAATCATCAGTAAAAAAAGGGTCATATGTCCTCTATTGAGAGAATAAACAAAGCTCATTTATAAATGGATAAGATTTAACAATTGTATGATAGGATTGCAGAGGAGATTAAGGTATGTTTTTTGTTGGTGTAAAAATGCCATGCAAGACCACATGCTCTCAAGGTTGTCAGAACTATCATAGCTTACATGAATGTCACATTAAAACAAGGAAGTAATGTTAACTACAACAGGCTGCACTACTCATAAAATTCAGTTTTCTAATGTTGCAAATTACTCAGTTTAATCGGAGTGTTTCACAACTTAAACTAAAGGCTATATTTAAAGATTTTGCGCTAAAACTGTGCATATACTTACTTCTTGAGCCAGTGCAACAGATGGCATCAAAAATCTCATTTTTAAAAAAAATGGTGCTTAGCTGATTGATGCTTAACATTGTTAAATTAATTGAGATAAAGGATTTTATTACATATATTTTTTTAATTCTTTATGTCTTCTTTTTCCCCTTTCCTTTTTTTCTGCTTACAGTTGTTTTAATGATAGTGGACACGTTATACATTTTTTAAAGAATGTGTATATTGTTGTGTATGTGAAAATTTGGTGTTCTTAGCTCTGGATATTTCTGACAAATTACGAGTAGTTGGTATACTCCTGTGGCACAATATTTTATAGATGAAGGGATCCTTTAAATTCAACAAGAGGTGCTCCTATTCACCAAACATCATGGGCTCCTTATTAACTCATTGGGAAGACCATACTGGGTTGGACATTGCAATTCTCAACTATTTTTTGTGTTCTGCTTACTCTAACAATTATGGATATCACCAACTTCGTAATATGACCCTAAGAGTCAGTTCTGCTTCCCAAAGGTTATCTCTGTTCTTCGCATCTGAGACATGGTTTATCAGTTTTATCTTCTTGTAGGTTGAGGAATAATATATTGGGAAATGTCTTTTTTTTTTCATACATACCAAGCACTTTTATAACTCTATAATTTATTAACATATATCAAATAATACCATGACACAGCAGATATGAAGACTGAACTTAACAATTGGTATCTGTGACTAGCAACAGACAGTACAAGAGCTATAGGCCTATTGTTAGTATGATTCAGTCCCTTAATCTTAGTTTCCTTAACTGGTCTGAGATAGACAATAAAGTGATAAACTATTACATTTGAGGCCAATGATTTTTCAGTTATCTTCTTTCGGCTCAAATTTCCTCAATATATTTGTCTTACTGATAAGGAAAATCCAGATAAAACTCAACCAGGAAATACAACCAAACTGGGAATCAAACCCATGCCCAATGTGATCCAACCCCTTAGATCATAGTGGTAACCATTCTTCTATTTTAATTCATTGTCTTTTTCCTTTGTTTTGTTTTTAATTCTACTAATTTATATGCATATAATTTAATTTATTGCACAGATTTTATGGTATCTCTGTTCAAGGTTTACTTATAGACACTAGAGATAGAGGCCTAGTTCCTAAGATCTCATTCCAAAAGAAACTAGGAATTGGCAAAAATCTCATAGCAGAACTTGTAACTAATGCATTGAATGGCTGTGTCTCCATTTCGGGAAAGCATCTATATTGTCATTCTCTAAATTCTGGTTATTGATTTTCCCCTTCATTCAGAATTAACCTTTAAGTTATAATGTATCTTGTACTAGTGTGCAAATTCCAAATTTGATTTTTTCTCTATTTTTTTTCTCAACTTTTTTGGTAAGTTTATTAAAAAATGAATTAACTTGTATTCTTCTAGATGTAACTATTAAAATTGTAAATTGTTTTTGTTTAAAAATAAATACATAAATGTTCAGAATATTACGAATAAATCTGTTATTTTATATAATCATAGCTTTGTCGTTTTAAATCTATAGTTAAATAATTCACACATGAAAATATTATATAGGTGCGAATAAAGAGAAACTTTTTTTTTCATTCTGTGTATGATAGTCTACAAATTGTCTTTAACATTCTGGGTGCACCATATCTCAAGGCTACATTATATACTGTTTTGACCATGTTCAGCATAATTATGTTATTGCATTTCATCTCCACCTTTCCTGAATGCTGTATTATGTGAAAATTACATTTTTAAAAATAGTTTTGCTAGAGTTTTAGAAAAATTGGGAAATTTCCTTTATTTGAGATTGCTGATTAACAAATTATCTGATTTCAGAGCAATTTCAAGAGTCCAAAACACAAAGTATTATACAATTTAAAAACAATTCATAGAAAATATCATGAGTTATTGTCTGTTCATAAATAATTGCAAATTTTAGGTTTCTTGGGCTATGCTTATTAAATTCATGATAAAATTTCATTGTGGTATTAGTAAGACTATTAAAATTAATACTTGTGAAGTAATGCTTTTTTGAACGTGGTATTTTTTTTAAACTGCAGGCCTTTTGGAACTCAATACATCAACAAAAGTCTGTAACTAACTAGCACTATTGAACCAGTATTCATGGCTGCATGGATATAAGCTCTCCACACATTCCTATCCTGAGCTAATGTTTTCCAATCATCCCCTTTATAATCTGCTTCCTTCAAACCATGAGCAAATGGGTCTTTGGTCAAAAAAAAAGTTTAAGCAAGTTTGAGGGAGATCGTAATTTTCTGTTATTAATTTTATATTTTTTCATGGATTGTTCTTTCTACAGGAGTCTTCTTCTTCTTCCTTTCATGTGATAGACCTAGTGGTCTGTTACGGTCTCAATCCAACGTTTGAAGGGTCTGCCCAAAGATCTCTTGCCTGGTGGCTGGTAACTTAAGATGTGACGTGGTATTCTTGTTCAGCTCAATTTTCTTACGTGAGATTTCCAGTTGTTTCTGTATTTTTGTACATATTCCATGACATCCCCTTTATAATCCACTTCCTTCAAACCATAAGCAAATGGGTCTGTGGTCAAAAAAAAAAAATCTAGTTGAATGAATTCTGAGAGTCCCACAGTAAAAAAAAAGTTTAAGCAAGTTTGAGGGAGATTATAATTTTCTGTTATTAATTTTATATAGCATAGTGGTTAAGGCACTGTGCTACAAGTCGGAAGGTCGAGGGTTCAAGTCCCGGTGGGGTCAGGATTTTTAAACTGACCAAAACCTTCTGGTGGCACTATGGCCCTGGGGTCGACTCAGCCTCTAACGGAAATGAGTACCAGACGCTTGTTATGGGGTAAAGGCGGCCGTCACGCAGGGCTGACAACCTGGCTGACATCAAGTACCGATTGTCTAGAAAAAGTGGGAGCCTTAACCCCAAGGGCCTCCCGAGGCCTGTAGTGGGATTATTTTTACTTTTACATGGATTGTTCTTTCTACAGGAGTAAGCTGTTAGTAAGCCCTTCCTTTTCTTTTTTAGCTGTCTCAAATATATTTTTCCTGACAGCTGGTATTCTATTTATATTAATATGAGATTTTCTTAAAAATTATGATACTAATTATTGTTTTGTATTGGCAAACTGCGAGGTTAAAACAGAAAGGTTTTATCTGCATTGTTTAATTTTTCTTGTTTTTCATGCAAAATGGTTAAGAGACATTTCTATAATTAACATTCATGTTTTGTCTGTAAGATTAATAATATCAGAGTATTGTGCAGGTCAGTCTTTACTATACACACATTTTCATTATTTAGTTCTAATTTTAAATTGCTCACCGGAAAAATAAAAAAGAAGTCAGCTCTACTATTGTTCTAATCTCACAAAATGGTACCATTGAATGTTCATCCCTAACTCTTGATGAATCTCTCTCTTTTTTTTTTTTTTTTTTTTTTTTTGTGGTCTACAGTGTATTATAATCTGGTGGGGATCTTGTTTGTTGTATTATTCATTCCAACTATTAAGTTCACACTCCATGTATCCAAACAATGCAAAATAATTAGTAAAACCATTGCTTTATCTGGTTTTAATTACATTACAGATCTGTTGTCTTTTATTTAATAATTATATAAGCATTTAACATCTAAGCATCTGCAATATTTAGTTACATCCGTAGACTTTGTATTTCTATTCCGTGTCATTTTTCCCCCTTTTGTTTTATTTTTGATGGTAGGATTTAATAAATCCTGATCGTGAAATTTCAACCCACCATTTCAATTGACAACTGAAGAAATCCCAAGTCATGTTGGTCAGTCCTGGGATCTCTCAAATACAAGTTTTAAATGTTACAGTCTTAACCCATTCACTTCACGTTTAAATGCACAATGTATTTCCCCAGAAACCGGATTTAAGTTACTGTAAATTATATAGTATATTTTCAAACATTCAAAACAAACAAAATATAACGGTACTTGAGATCACAATAAGGGCGAAGGCCAAAACACATTTCTCTACTATTCAGAAATGTTAACAAAATATTACTCTGCCAAGGGATGTACAAAATATTGCAACATATATAACAGCAGAGTTAAGCGAGTGTACCTCGTCTTCTGAGTTGAAGGCCATTAAACAGCCGGCGAGTCTACCTCGTCTTTTGAGGCGAAAGGGTTAATTAACTTGTACAGTGTTTGGTTAAATAGCACAAAAGATTGTATTTCCTTAACCATTAAAAATTATTCTACCAGTTATATTATATGCATGTAAAACATGGACTCTTACTTTAAGGGATGAATGGAGATTACGAGTATTTGAGAATAAAGTTCTTAGGAAAATTTTTGGACCAAAGGCAGATGAACAGACAGGTGAATGGAGAAGGCTACATGACAGTGAACTATGTGATCTTATAGGAAACCAGATATAATAAGAACAGTTAAGCCTCATAGACTGCGATGGGCAGGACATGAGGCATGAATGGGGAATGAAAGACGTACATGGAAGCTTGTAGGAAAACCAGAGAGAAAATGCCCAGTTGGTAGACCTAGAATGAGGTGGGAGAATAACATTAACTTTGATTTGAGGGAAGTAGATTATACAGGGAATGGTTGGAAAGCATTAGCTCAGGATAGGGATGTATGGAGAGCTTATGTCAATATGGCGTTTAACCTGTGGGTTCAATAGTGTCAGTAATCAAGTAAGTAACCATTAAAAAGCACAAGTATTGTGTTATCTTAACCATCCTACTCTCTACAATCTCATCTGGTATAGTCCTCTTAGTCTAACTTTAAAAATTTCTAAGTAAAGAGATAATTTTTGGTTAATTTATTAATGACATTATTACTTAAATCATTAAACAAACTACATTATTACAAATAATTAATAGGACATGACTCCATGAGTTAATACAGGGTGAGTTTTTAAAAAAGCTGACTTTTGAGCAGGTTGCTAGTAGAGACAGGCTTATTGAAATGCAGTATACTCACTGTATGAGCTCAGTGGATAAACTCCAGGTTATAAGTTTTGGCCATAAGACTGCTAATATTAACTCTACATCAAAATAAGATAAATATATCCTACTCACCTGATAACCTGATAGAATTGGCAGCCATTTTCATCCATTCACCCTATTTTATAATTTTAAATGTTTTTTGTTACTTTTTGTGAAGAAGCTTTCAGTTTTGTGAACTTATTTCTTTAGTATTATTAATAGCTGTTCTTTGGGGTATATCACTATCAGGGAACTTAATTTCTCTGCACTTCTCTAAATAAATTCATCTTCATGTAGTGAGCATACATAAAAAATTCATTATTTCAAGATTTTCCTTGTAAATTCTCCTTTCAGTAAAATGGTAATTAATAACAACTACAACCACAAATAAACAGTAATTACGTCAGTAACAGGTGAGCCTGCACAGGAAGTTTACTGCATTAATGAGAGCCTCTCTTCTGCCTAGCTGTTACCTGGTACACTCTTGACCTTGTTAAAAATTCACATGGTAATTATATTAAAATTTAATCAGAAATGTTGTTTGTTTGTTTATTAATTCCAAGTACTTGGCAATGCAGCTATCAGCTCTCTTGGTCTCTTATATTTTCCAGATACTGTAGATTTGGATGAAAGTGCCCGGACATTGCTGAAGGTGCTCCTGATCCATCTCTTCTTGTAGACTGTACAATGTACAAAGTGGGGAAGAGATCATTCCAATTCTGTGCAAATGCCTTGACAGATAACCATGACTCATGATCAATCTAAAAGATACAACAGTACTTTTACTTGGGATTCTCAGGGATTTTAAATAATTGTGTGTTGAGGCACTCCCACTTTTTATTTTTTTGAAAGTTCATTAAAACAATTGGATGATATAATTTTAAATTCCAAAGTGATAAATCTCTTAGTTGTTAGGAATGACATCTGATGAAGGTTTCTGCACAATATTGTATAATTTATTTGCCAGAAAATGCTGGTCTACCAAAATGAACTATTTTTCTTTCACAAGAATAAAAATAATAGATTCTAGAAGCATTTTTCGTGCTGAATTCTAATATCATTATAGTTTTTCCCCCTCAGGCAAGAGTTTTGTGATAATCATTTGAATTTTTTATAAGTTTTAATTAAATCAGTAACTAGCTATCTGACTCTAAATGATATTCTACTTATTCTGACTTAACCTAGAAAGTGGTAGATAGTGTTTTTCAGGCATATTTTGCATCTGGAACACCTCTCTTCTTGGTTCAACAGTAGTCAGCCAGCATATTAGAACTCCACTTGCCTTGGTACCTGTTTTCCATTGTAGAAATTTGCTGATGAAAATTCTCACCATACTCATTGCTGACAACCCCAAGATTTTCTGGGAAGAAATCTAAGTGAGAGTCCAAGAAGTAAATTTTTAAATATATATTCCATAGTTTTATAAGAATGCAGAAGATATGCCACTAGGTCACGGTAGTTTTCTACTTTATGGTTTCCAAGGAAATTAAAACATACATTTTTGAAAGACTTTATCCCTGGCCAGAAGAATGTGTCACATGTCCCTTTAGTGAATCCTGAGAAAATAGTATTTGTAGCTTTGTGTTTTGCAAGGAAATTGCAACTTACATTTTTGAAAGACTTGCCAGCCTGCTTTAACAGTCCTTCAGAATGTCCGTCATCCATTAATGACCATATTTATAGTCCTATAAAAATTCCTTCTTTCAGTTCACTCACTTTGGGTAATTTCAAATACAAGACTTTTTCATAATTAGATTTTACAGGGGCCTCCTCCGAAAAAAAACACAATATTATGATAAAACACACCATTCACACACACATTCATACTAAACATGACGAATATGATAATGATGATTATGATCTTCATGGACTATTAGGGCCTTAAAGTTTTCTGGCATTTGTCTTACAGGTGAGGAAAAACCCCGAAAAAAAAAATCTCCAAGAAACTTGTCCCAATCGAGGATTGAACCTGAGCCTGCTGGATGCGAGGCACTGATGCTACCCTGAGACCACAGTGGTGAATCCAAATAGGTTTAAATAGTATAAATATCATATACGTAGGCCTATATCTCCCCATAAATTCAATTTATGAAGTGTGATGTAGATTTCTGATTTGACCTCCCATAAGGGTACACAAATGAGAGGATGATATATATATATTAGGTTCAAGTTTAGAAGCCCCTTGGCCTACCAGCTGGCTGTTTGCCTCACATCTACATGTGTAAATCACAGTGTAGGGGTGAAATTTGGTTAGCATGTCGGGTATCCCACCTGTTATAGCTGGTTTTCTCAACCTGGAGCCGCTACTTATTGTAGCTATCCAAATTCCTCATGATGGTGGGTGGACATAGGTCCCATACTGGCCAAAATTCCATGAAAAGTTTCTGCTCCAATGGGACTCTAACCAAGGCAAATTCCACAGTTCTTCACCAAGGCATGATGCCTTAAACTATTCTGCTACTGTGTAAGGCAGAAAATAACATTATGTGGTAATTTATTAAGAGATTTAATAAGAAGTATACACCTCACTTCATGTTTTGTTTTTTCAACTGGACATGTTTTGGGGACTATTGTCACCTTTTTCAGTTAGTATGTTGTGTTAACCATTGTAAAGAATATAGGCCTACAGAATATTTAACAGTCAATGCAAATTAATATAATAAATTTGGGAATTTTTACGTTATGAGGTTTTCTTAATAAGAATCAAATGAATCGTGAATTCTTCTTACCTCATACATCTATTTATTTTAACATAGAACTGCAGATCGGGAAATACATCATTCCCATCGTCAGCTGTTTTCACGTCTGTCAATTTTTTATTATGCCAGTAATTTTCTAAACTGCCATCTGGCATGCTTTTGAAGAAGTAATTTTCTAACTGCCATCTGGTGTGCTTTTGAAGAACTTTGTAATTAAACTTTGTTCGTCTGCAACCTCAAAGTTCATGGTTCTAGTATGGTTTTTTTGAATGTATATCTTTTCCCAAATGTTAATTCCAAAGGTTTAGATAGATGTTTAAAAAGTTTTGCTTCTTTTTCAATTCTTATGATTTTCTAATAAACTATGTGCCACTATAGCTGATTTTTCAATTTTCACCATTTTTTATGTAAGTTTTTTTTTGCGAGTGTCTAAGTTCCTTTTTGTTTTTCCTATATATAATTTATTGCAATCTTTGCAATTAATTTGATAAAATCCAGACAATAAAAAATCTGATTGCAATAAAGTATATATATAAGAAAAACAAATAGGAACCTAGACACTCACAAAAAAGAACACTTTAGAAACATAAAAAATGGTGAGATTGAAAAATCAGCTATAGCGGCACATAATTTATTAGAGAATCATAGAATTGAAAAAGAAGCAAAACTTTTGAAACATCTATCCAAACCTTTGGAATTAACAGTTTGGGAAAAGATTTACATAAAAAAATAAACATACTAGCACCATGAACTTCAAGGTTCCAGACAAACCAAGTTTGATTACAAAGTTCTTCAAAAGTACACCAGATGGCAGTTTAGAAAATTACTGCATAATAAAAAATTGATAGTCGTGAAAACAGCTGACGATGGGAATGATGTATTTTTTGATACTGCAGTTCTATGTTAAAAGACATAGATGTATGAGGTAATAAGAATTCACGATTCATTTGATTCTTACTCAATGCAAAATTTGGTTACTAGTTGAAAATGTGACGATGGTCCCCAAAATATCTTCAGATAAAAAAAATGAGGTGAGTGTATTTTACATTCAGTCTCTTAGTAGTAAGGTTCCTGTACCAAATACAATTTATTTTTCTATATGTAGTGTTCTGTCCTAGGGCAGGTCCTTCACTGCAATCATAGCATTTGCAGTTATACTAGGGAATTATTATAAGTGTGATAGCTTCCCATTGCTTTCCACACCATGGGATGATGATAATGGCCAGATGATGTTGGGGCCGTTTGGGCCTCAAAGCTTCCTGACATTTGTCTTGCAGGTGAGGAAAACTTCACCCAGGAAGCTTGTCCCAACTGGGAATTGAATCTGGGCCCACTGCATGATAAGGCAGCGTGCTACCTTGAGACCACAGCAGTAGAAAATGCAATTTAACAGGTTATAAAATTACTAACAAACCAGAAAATGATAAAAACTAAGTTGATCTTCTAGGAAACACTTACATTAATTGGACTATACTGCTGTCTATAGCCAAAAACACATATCTCACTTTTTTTTTATTTTCTTGCCATATTAATGTTTAGTGATCACTGCTTATTTACTAACCTAAACAGCCGTATCTTATACAGAAGATGGGAAGAAAACACACACTAATGAATTATGATGTATCGTATCTCAAAATTTTATTGAAATTCTGCAGTTATTATTGTTTTGTAAGCCGTTAATATTCTGACATAAGTATCACTATTATTATTTAAAGGGGCATTATTTATATTATTAGTGTTATTATTTATAATATTATACATGAGACCATAAAACATATTATGATGAACAAATCAGTGCTATAGGCCTATGTAATTTGTTCACATTGCTTATTTATCAAATGTTTGAACATCTCAAGAAATTTTTATTTTTGGCATAGGAAGGCAGTATAGTCAATGATAGGAGTATTGCCAGTTGATCTTGAATCTTTGGTATTGTACCATGATTTATTTTTAAGACTTAAATTTTAATTTAATCTTGTGTGTTTATTACAGTTTAAGAATGTTTTAGTCTGGTGTTAAATTAATTACAGTATGACCCTCAAACAGTTTCTAATTTCTCATAACTAGAGCCCAGATCTTTAGGATTTTATAACCACCACTTTAGGCTTTATAAATAAAGGGTTTAACCCTTTTTAGGATATTATTTCTTCAAATCATACTTCATTTGTATTAAATTGATAAATATTTGCAATACATTGAGTAACAAATGAATTTGTACTACAAACCTTTTTATGTAATCTATTCAACTAATCATAGATTAACAATAAGTGTTTATTGGATTTAGAGCACTAACTAAAAACATTCTTCAAGGAAGTACACACCATAAAAATCAAAGTTCCTATTCAGTTTCCATATTTTGCATACAAAATAAAATGCTCATTCTTTTTTAAAGATGAACTGCTGTAATTATGTATTTGAAAGAATTCCATTAAAATCAACATGAAATGTTATATCAACAGAATAAATTAAACTTCAATTGAGAAAATACTGTAGGAGCAATTTTAAAGTGTTATTTTAATTTTGTACCCTTATTGAATTTGTCTCGTGTTGCATCCTTTCTAACAATTTTTGCTCTGTGGCATTGATTAGCTATATATTAGACTTACTAACTCACTCACTGGCTCTATCGAACCTGAGTGAATTAATTTATTTTGTAAAGTCAACTTTATTTTCTCTTTCTCTCTCCCCTTGAAAAGTACAATTTAGCCTCTTTTAGGGTGTTAACTGAAATAGCCTATTTTAGGACCTATAGGATTCTCACATTCGGATCCCATGGGTATGAAATGGAAAAGTATGTTAACGTTTTCTAATTCCAAAATAAGAGGGAGAGAATAGGTTAAAAATTACAAATCTGGGCCCTAGTAATAACTGCTCTAAAGTGTGAAATGTATTTTCATTTTATTAAGCTTAAATTTACAACATTGGACTGTATATTGTAGTGATTTATGACTTGCAATTTGGGATTTGATTATATTGTATTGCTTTCATTGTTATGTAGTATATTAATTCTTGGTTATTATACTACTATATTGTAATGTCAATAAACAGGAGGATTATGCTTGCTTTATATCCATTTTCTATTGTACACAATTTGTATGAATTTCCTAGTAATGTTTTCTGCTTTCTTTTGTAGCATATATACAATTCAAAAACTATTATTACGTATGAGAGATCATAATTGCATGAGAAATGGACCAGAATTTCATATTTTGTTAATATTTTATTTATTCCAGATTTTTTGCATGGGTAAAAAGTTGTTCCAAGTGAATCAGTGAGTTTAAGAACACTACAGGTTATGTTTAGAGAGAAAAAAATTGCATGTGAGCCAGGATTTGAACTGGAGATTTAACATATTAGTGCTTTACCACTGAGCTACTTAGGCACACTTACAGTATCAAGCACAAATTCCTCTCTAATTATAATCCTCAGGAATCCTATTAGTAGCAAACCACAGATTTAATGCAGATACAATTTAACAGGTTATAAAATTACTAACAAACCAGAAAATGATAAAACTAAGTTGATCTTCTTAGGAAATACTTATATTAATTGGACTATACTGCTGTCTATAGCCAAAAACACATATCTCACTTTTTTTTTTATTTTCAGTTTTTTCTTGCCATGTTAATATTTAGTGATCACTGCTTATTTACTAGCCATTATGTTGGGGTTATGCTATTGCATTGCTTGATATGAAAATTAATGCTTTCGACCGACAAGCTGCCTTCGGACATAGTTAATACAACTAGAGAGAAAAATTTACCCTGAACCAGGATTTGAACCCAGTATTGTAATTTCCATTACAAATTGAAACTTGTAGTTTCATATTTGTACAGCTTAAGAGACAGAATTTGGTTGGTCATCAAGAACTAAATTCCTCTTTGTTCTAATTTAATGGAATAATACACACATGTGAATTTATTTGGCATATAATGAATGTTCTCCATATATTCTTTTTTTAACCTATATTCTTTCTCTTGGATTTGTATCAGGTGCTTAATGACCAAAACTTATAAAAAATTAACGTCCAGGATGTTTATTTAGTGGAAGATGTAAATCTTTCACTAAATAAGCCTGTATCATTTTAGAACATTCTGCAACTATAGTCCTGAAGTTGAGGGATTTATATTGGTTAAAATAAGCAATTAAAATTCAGAAAGCAACTAACTCGCTGGCACTATCAAACTCAAACATCATGGCCATGTGGACATTCTCTCTCCCAAGCTAGTATTTTCCAATTTTGCCTGTATAATTCATCTCCTTCAAATCATGGTTAATATTATTTTCTCATTCTTGGCCTACTTATTGGATGGTTTCCCTGTGGTTTTCCTCAAGAAGTTTCCATGCCACTCTTTCATTCCTCCCCCCAATTCATACCCATCACAGTCTACGAGATTCAACTATTGTTACATCATCTAGTTTTCCATAGAAAACAAACATTTTAAATTATAAAAGCAGTAATTTAAAAGTATTAATTAAAAATCAATTAATTTTTAATTCATTAAAAAATCTAAATTTTTGGGTACGTGTGTAAAGAGAGATATCTCCATCTCAGGTGGATGTATAAGAAGGTATCTCCATCCCAATTTTACATACCAAGAATCCAAAATTATGATTTACCACGAAGTACACTATGAAATATACTAATCACTGTTGTCATCATAATGTATTGCACTGTCCTACAATATCAATATTATATTTTTTTATGACACAGAAAAACATTTTCACCATTTCTAGCTATATAACTCACTTTTCACAACTTTGGAGATATCTCTCTTTACCCACCCACCTGAAATGGAGAAATCTCTCTTTACACATCGCCCGATAAATATTGTCCAGGATGTAATAAAATAAGTTACAATTTTGGGAAAATGATTTTTATGTCTAGTGGGTAAAATTTTTGTTATATAGACTTGCATCTCAAAATTTAAATTTCCTTATAAGAACTTTTCATTATTCTGTTTATGCTACACGGTGCATAAAGCTCTTTTATCAAACCATCACTGTTCTTGTGTATTAAGAGTAGTATACTGGATCTCATACTGTACTGTGGGAAACACAAAAAACATAAAATTGCATAATGTATTATAGGATAAAGCTACTTTTTTAAACCATCATATTTTTTGTATAGTACGCTACATCTCATACCAAATAGAAGGAAATATAAATATTGCACAATTTTTGTAGCTAGGTAAAAACATAATGCCTATTTATCCTTATTAGAAATGGTCATAATTAAACAGCTACATAAAAATGTTTTCGCATTGATTACCTGAGGTATGAAATTGTCTTACAGCTTCAACAAAACACACACACACACACATATACACACTGAAAAAATAATATTTTTGGGCTTGTATTTATATAACATATCATTAGAGAATGTCCACCGCTGTGGTCTCGAGGTAGCGTGCTGCCTTGTCACGCAGCGGGCCCGGGTTCGATCCCCGGTCGGGGCTGTTTTTCTGGGTGAGGTTTTTATCGGGGTTTTTTCTCACCTGTAAGATAAATGTCAGGAAAACTTTAAGGCCCAAACGGTCCCCGAAATCAGATGGCCATCATCACCATCATCATCCTTATCATTATCATCATCATTATCGTCATCCTTCACCGGTGTGGAAAGCAACGGGAAGCTACCACACCCACAATTCCCTAGTAAAGCTGCAAGCATAGCATGAAAATGCTATGATTGCAGTGAAGGACCTGCCTTCGGGTAGAATTACTATGGATGGATCATTAGAGATGTGTCCATACCAGATTTTCTCAAAATGTGTATATTATATTTTAACTTTGTTGCTCACCACATGCTATAATGTACTTTGTTATTAAATTAAATACAAATTTACAATTTTGAGAATATTAATGTAATTATAATATATCTAAAAGTCCTTTCTCATAGAATGTATTATTTATAATGAAACATATAACACCTTTATAATTATAGGCCTACACTGTGTACATAAAGTCAACACCATGCATAGTGTCATTACTCATATATATCTTTCCAAGGCATGACAGGTCTAGAAGACCTGCTGCTGGCCTCACATCCAGTGTTTAATCACATAAGTGAACAATCATATATCCAGTATAGGGTAGCATGTTGCGTTCCCCAGCAGTTTTAAAGCTGTTTTTTTTAACCTGCCATTAAGGGGTAGAAGGTATAAAAAAAGTAAAGTTATCCTTCTACAGATCTTAGTTGACATTGGGTAGTATGAGGTCAAGGCTCTTACCTTTCTAAACAATCAGCACGGGATGTCAACTGAGTTGCCAGCCCTGCATGATGACCATCTTTGCTTCCAGAACAAATGTCTGATACTCATTTCAGTTAGAGGTTGAGTCAATCACATGCTGCCACAAAGTTTATAATAATAGGTATTATTGCAGCCAATGGCCATGTGGAAAGAATTGTTTTCATGTCTTACAAAAGTCTGTTATCGAGGTTCCTATGTTTTTATACTGTAATAGATGATATCGGTCGCAGTGCGACCCACATAGTTTGCACTTGCACTTTTCTTCTGGGTTATGGCGCTTCACTGTTGTGCATATCCTGTGGTGGAAACCATGGACCGCGACTCTTGTCACGGTGTGTCTGAGGTCGTATCTGGCTGCTTCCATTCCCTGTAGATCATCGCTTCCTTTGCGTAGAACTCAGGCCATATCTGTTCTCTCTTCTCGTTGAGTTCGCTTAGCAGTTCTTTATAGGCATCTCTTGCTGGCACGAGAAGGTCCAGGTGGAGCTCTTCTACGAAGAAGGGTTCCTTTGTCAGTATGTATGTTAGGCGTGAAGGCGTGTATTTTTATACGCTTAACGCTGTCTTTAAAAAGTGTGCCACAAAGTTTAGGACAGTTTAAAAATCCTTAACCCCATCGATACTCAAACTTCCAACCTTTCAGGTAAAGTGATACCATCCCATTACAGGTCTTGTGAGACCCTTTTGGGTTAGTAGGAGGTTATGGCTCCCACCTTTCTAGACAGTGGGCACGAGATACCAATCGGGTTGTCAAGCCTTGCCTGACGGCCGCCTTTACCCCCAGAACATATGTCTGGTACTCATTTTCATTAGAGGATGAGTAAATCCCAAGACCATGGTGCTGCCAAAAAGTTTAGATCAGTATAATAATCCTGACTCGAAAACCGCGACATTCAACCTTCTAGTGCAGTGTCATAACTAACTATGCTAATCAAAATAAAAACTTTACTATCTAACCTCTCTTGGTTAACTCTTGTTTTTCGACCCCGACGCTATTAGGGCATCCGAGGGCTAGGGAGTCTTTCCTTTTTTTCCATTTCTTCTTTCCTTTATTTTCTTTTCTTCTCCAGAAAAGCCTGACCAGAGGCTATAAGATGGCAGCCCCATCACTGGTCTTGCCTTCCTTTGGCCAGCAACCAATCGAAGGGACTATTATTATGCTTTCAAGTCTTATACGAGAATTTCCCATAAGGGAAAATTTTCTATAGGATCGTAACAGGCCTCGGCCTAATACTTGGAAGGAAGAAGAAGAAGAATAAAAACCTAAGAGATACGGTTTTTTTTGCCTTCTCAAGAAAAATTTAATGAATGTTTTGACAAAAAGTTCATGTCTTGATTAATTGCTCTTCAATTAAAAAGTTCCAAAAAACATTTAGCACATCCACACTAAAGCAGGATTTTAATATAATAATAAATATGAAAGTTAAAGTTAATAATTTTGTATTTTAAAATTCTTTTAATATTTAAGTATAACTTAAATAAATAAAAACATCTAAATAATTCATTGTCGGTTATTGTTGAATAAAAATATCGTATTAATAATTAAATAAATTTTACTGGATAACTGTTTTTGTAAAGAATTCTTTTAAAAATTGTTTTCATTCATCTCCTCCTTCTTCTACTACAAGGTTTAGGCTATGCAGCCTGTTCCGGCTAAGTTAAAAGTGGAGTTCATCTTATACGTGGTCGGCCAATATCTCTTGTTCCTCTGGGATTATACAGGAAGGTTCTTTTTGGTATTCTTTCGTTGTTCATTCTCATTAAGTGTTCTGTCCATTTCTTATTATTTTCGCTGATTTTATCTTCAATTTTATATATATTTAATTCTTCTCGTATAGTTTCATTCCTTATTTTATCCGCTCTTGTGCATCCTTTCAAATTACGTAAAAAACAGCATTTCCGCAGTCTGTATCCTGCTTTTATCCCTTGATTTCATTATCCAATTTTCACGTTCATACAACAACAACAAAGGAACAGCCATTGTTTTATATAATTATAATTTTATATAATTTAAGTTTCATTCATTATTGTCAAATTATAAACCCTTCCATTATAACTGTAATAAAAATACACGCATAACTTCATATTCTTAAATGAATGTAAACTAAACTCTGATTGGATATTAATCTTTCTGATTTAACAAATCAATCAACACTTTTGAAATTCATATTAGATCACCGTTGAGGTTATGTAATAAGACACTAATTATAAAATCAAATTAAACCTTATATTAAAAAAACCTATAGAAATTAAAAGTAATATGTGATGTAATAATGCTCTTAAAATTATAAAAGAAGAAAACTAGTCATTCTGCATACAACTTTCATCAAGGATAGAAACAGTAAGAGCTCTCCTGATAAAATGTAATATTTAATACAAGAAGAATAATTGATTTAAGAAAAGGATAAAATTTAATTTTAATTGACGGTGAAGAATAATACCACCAGCATTTACTTAATCTGCTGGGAACTTAAGGATGAATAAATTTGCAATTATTTCTACAAGAAACATTTTTGTGATTTTGAAGTATTTTCCCAACCTCCAGTGTATTAACTTCCGACCCTAATAAGAGAATCCGGCTCTACCGAAAATTAAACCCAATCTGAACCAATAATCCTTTATGGGACACAAATTCATCTTCAAAATGTTACCACAACATGGGGCATGAAGAAAACTCCTTCAACACTAGAATCATTTTATATTCACACTTGATAAGGATTTAGGTATAAAACGAGTTGTGGCCCATTTATTAATTTTTTTACTTCCTCTGGTCCTGAAGAATGTTTTCCAAAATTATAAACACATTTTTGTCATAGACAAAATGTATACAATAATTTCCTATATTCAGTGTATCTGGATTTTTTTTTCAATTACTCTACAGTAAATTGAATTAATGTATATTCTAGGAATTATCTGTTATGTCGCTAAATCCATTTAATTGCAACTTGGATCCCCAAGGAATAAATTTTTTTTTCATCGTTATCTGTTTTGTCTTCCCGGTCATATTATATGGATGCAAAACATGGACTCTTACTTTAAGGGAGAAGAGAAATGAACAGGTGAATGGAGAAGACCTACATAACAGTGAGCTGCGTGATCTATAATTATAGGAAACCAGATGTAATAATTTAAGTCCCGCAGACTGCGATGGCGTTGACATTGCAGGAAAACCATATGGAGAACGCCCTGTAGGAGGCCAAGAATGGGGTGGAGGAATACATGATTTGAGGGATGATTGGAAAACATCTCGGGATAGGGATGTATGGAGAGCTTACGTCAGCGTAGCCTTAACCTCCGAGTTCGCTAGTGCTAGTTCAGTGGAATGAAACCAATTTCTAAATATGACACAATATAATTAGGTTGATAGTTCCTTAGCGTATGAAAAATTTCACTAAACCAATAAAACTCCTTAAATATAACTTACTTATCTTAAATGTAAAGTGACTCGTGAATTTATCTAGAGGATTTGGAAATCAAGAGTCGCATTTGTTAGGATTATTTAACGAATAAAATTAAGCTGTTTATTGAAAAATTGTTATTTATATATAGTTATCGGTATTTTAAAATATTTATATATGTAAACGGCGATGTTTGAAAACAAATCAGAAATGTGTGGTTATCTTTCATTTGTTTATTCATTGCAACTTTATCATAATATTTATTGCCAAATAGGATCGCAATATTGCAAGAATACACCCTAGTGGAGAAAAAATGAAACACATCACACTGTATATTATAACCAACATTATAGGTTATTAATTTATTTTTTAGTAAACCACTCAGTAAAATTATGATTTAAAACACACAATTATCAATGTGTAGTTCGAAGGAATCTGTTCTTTATTTGCTATATTCAGTGTATTTGTTGGAGAGCCAGTCACTGGAAAATAATACTCTGACCTGTTATATTAAAAAGGAGGAGCTTTCTTTATCACAAAAGCAGGAGCTGGTAAAGAGAATTCGATGAAGAGCGAGGTGAAACACGACTGTCATTGGTTGTAAAACAAAATTCCTTTGAACCGTGATCGATCATTGACTCCCATTTGGGGCATGAGTTAAATAGTCAAAGAAATTGAATCATCACCTCATATTTTGCTCTCACCTGGAACATATTTCACCCTAGTGGAGAAAAAATGAAACACATCAAACTGTATATTATAACCAACATTATAGGTTATTAATTAATTTTTTTAGTAAACCACCCAGCAAAATCATTATTTAAAAACACACAATTATCAAATGTGTAGTTCGAAGGAATCTACATTATTTGCTATATTCAGTGTATTTGTTGGAGAGTCAGTCACTGGAAAATAATGATCTGACCTGTTCGGAATATTAAAAAGGAGAAGCTTTTTTATCACAAAAAGGAGCTGGTAAAGAGAATTCGATAAAGAGCGAGGTGAAACACGCCTGTCATTGGTTGGAAAACAAAATTCATTGAAACGTGATTGATCATTGACTCCAATTTGGGATAAGAGTTAAATAGTCAAAGAAATTGAATCATTACTTCATATTTTGCTATCACCTGGAACATATTCCCCCCATTTTCAGCTATAAACCGACCGCGACGTACTGATTTACTGTTGGAAGGCTTGTATATTCTCTCCCTCTTGGTATTGGGCAGACAAACCCTTAAATCATTTTCTCCTGGAACTTCAAAATTAATTAATTTTTGTCTATTCCCCCCATACTGTGAGTTTTGTAGGTTTTTCCAGTTGCTTCAGCAATATCTCTCAATTCTATAATTTTCTGTTCACACTTGTGCTGCTAACGTTAATTTTTCTATTTCTTCATATTGTTGCTGGGCTAGCGGTACGTAACATATGTTTGTCCTGGTGAATGGAAGAGAAGGCCACATGGCCTTAACTCCACCAGGCTAAATAAATATATTCTATTCTATTCTAAACGGTCAAGCATTTCTGTTTTTACTTTAAGCGGCAGCACTACTTTTTTCCGCTTCGGAACTAATTTTCTTTCCTTTTGCTCTACATTATAAATTGGCAACAAAACAGAAGAGAATGTGTTATTCAATCAAAATTATTGCAACGAATGACAAGTTGAAACAATAAAACACCAATCGTGGCGAGGGCGGCATTTATAACGGACATAGCGGCACGTGAAATGATAAAACGAACTTTAGGCTTAGTGACAATAAGGTTTGTTTTTCTTTGATATTTATTTGTCCACTTGGTTTTGAATCGCTCTTTGTAAAAATCGCCTTGCTTGCAGTAAAAAGGTTGTCGATGCGTTAATAAAGGATACTAATTCTTCTAATATACTGACTGGATCTGCGAATAAAGAAATTTTTAGCCGCGAATACAGGATTTTTTTTACCCGCCAATAATGATAACGCGAATAAGATATTTTACTGTTTAAACAACGGGATTAAAGAGTACTCGTGTGAACTATGTAATTAATATTGTATACTTACTGTTATTGTTGATGTATATCGTAATTTGACATTCCCGCTTATGCTATGAAAACAAAATAAATCTGAATACTTTAAAAATGATCAAAAGCACTAGTGCGGTAAGTAAAAACATTTATTTTGAAACATTGGTAGTGATATACCAATTCTAACATGAGATCGGAACAGAGAGCAGGTCTAATCCTTGATGCAGATGATAGTGATATTGCAATTTGTATTAATTTCTGAATTAATCAATCACATCCAGCTTTCCACCTCTTCTGTTTCATAATCACTGCACACTTCGTCTAAAACTTCCTCCGTAATTAGAAATAAATTCCAAATCAAATTGGTTTTACAGTTTAACAAATATGTAAGATGACAACATGACCAACAATACTTATTATTTTATATAAGCATATAGCCGATTCACCTTCTGAAATCTAACGTTTATATTCAAATCTTAATTAGTAAAATAAATACACATAGTGCAAAAAATAGTATGCAATACTCATGTGGTAAACACACAACGGAATCTCGGAAATTTAAAAAAACTCCGCACAAGCGCCTCGCTTTTTTAAACTTTTCCTCAATCCTTATCAAGTGTTTACCACACTCGTATCTCAATACTATTACTACATTCACTTTACAGTTCAGATTATTGTTGAGTGACTTTCCAGATCCCCTGTACATATTTATTTCTCTTCATTATTCATCACAAAAAGGTTATTCTGGCGCAAATGACAATCTATGGATATGCAAATGCCCCAGGTTGTCTTTCGACACTCCTGGTGTTCTCTCCTGACATGGCGTACTTGTAACCCACTTCTGAGGTTGGGGCGCCTGGAAGGCGGCGTTACGTTGCCCCGATGATATGATGGGTGATAATGATGATAATGGTGCGCCAGGAGAGTCTCTAATCCTAAGCTTAACTAAGATGAATATGAATGATGGTGATTGCGATGGCCATATGATTTCGGGGACCGTTCGGGCCTTAAAGTTTTCCTGACATTTGTCTTACAGGTGAGGAAAAACCCCGATAAAAACCTCACCCAGAAAAACTGTCACGATCGGGGATCGAACCCGGGCCCGCTGCGTGACAAGGCATCACGCTACCTCGAGACCACAGAGGTGGACTCTATGGATCTTGAAACGGAAAACAAGTTACTATATAGTTTTTTATAACTATATCGATACTTCTCGCTTAACTTCGGCTACTTGTTTGCCAGCGAGCTTATTCATGTTACGGCATATACTGAGTTGACGTGAATTTTTTTTTTTTCACTCTTATTTCAATTTATATTGACGCGTTAAACAAATTGAACAAATGCATGCTTAGGATGAGTTAATTTGGTTAGGTTTTAAGTTTTAGCCTCGTGAGGATTATTTTAATTTTTAGCGCATTCCCGCCATTTGGCTATCCAGTTCTATACGTTTCATAGCGTTTTTTCAATGTTACGTATTTTAATATGGTTATTTCTATCTAAACTTTTCAGACACTTTCTGTACTCTTTTTGGACAAAGTACACCGCGCGCGCGCGCGCACACACACACACACACACACATATATATATATATATATATATATATAATGTTTAAGAAAGTTTTCTTTTGTTTTCCGCGTCATGAATTCAAGGTCGGCCTCTGGCCACTGATTCCGACGTTTCGGCATGATCCCACATGTCATTATCAAGGCTTATATATAAAATATAAGATATATATATATATATATATATATATCCATATGTAATTATTTACATACTGGAACAGTAATCTGCTTTTTTTTTAACTTAATGTAGACTGTAATTTGCACTATAATCGCCAACTGTTTGTCACAACCTGTTTACATAATCAAAAAAGTAATTTTGCCTAACGTTTGGTCTCTTGGTAACTTTAGTTTAACGTGTACTGTTCTTCACTCATTGGTTTATCGAAGTATAAAACATGAATGTTGTGAATGTATGGGCTGCGGTTTCTCATGGTTTTGGGCTTGTAGTTGGTATTTACTTCTTGTGTTCTAGGTGCCTAAGCAGCAGCATCTTCTCATTAACCAATCTCTTGGCTCTTACCGAGGAGGCTCGCTGCCCAATGTGAACCACATAGGCAGTAACTCGGTAGATTTGAAGGTAGGCTTTCGTGTGCCTGCTATTTGCCTATCACATATTACATCTTGCACGCATTTTATTGTTTGTTTGTGTGTTTTTTATATGGATACAATATAAAGCTTTGTATGAAAGTGTTTTTATATTAATGCTTTATTAATGTAACATAACTTAATATGATATAAACATTTGAGGCTGCACTTCGTAAACAAATATGAAATAGGATTTTACGTATTGTTTACATTACAAATATAGGCATACTTGCATATCTCTCTTCAACACCAAACACATTAATTAAAATAATCAGTTAAAAGTAATTTTTATAGTAAAGTATTGCTAAATGTATTAAAAATGTACTAACCACTAAAGTAACAAGTAATAATTCCATTTATTAGGCGATTAATAAAATGTTACCCTAGACTTTCTTATTTAAAGACGTTCTTAATATGGTCATATAGTGTTTATTTTATTCTATATTTTTATTTATATTTAATTATACTCTTAAATGGTAAATATGATAACAGGTCTGGCAATGAAATTCCTACCCAGTATTTGCCTTGATGATTAAGGAAAACCAAAAGAAAAAAAAAACTCCGTCAAGTTGGTCGGCCAGGATTTGAAGTCAGTACCTCCATATTACTAATTCCAAATGGTACCGCTTAAACCAACTCACTCGGTAGGACCCTATACTAGACATCTAATCTAAACCATAAGTTAATTTCGGTGTTATCAACTTTAAAATCATAAAAAACCTCTTCAAGAAAACAAGTTATAAATTCTTAGATTAGTTAATTTTATACAGATAGGTATAACATTTCGCCGGAATAGAATTGATTATTTTACACGATAGCCCAATGAAAATACTGAATGTCATAGAATCTCTACATATCACACGTGAATCTAAATATAATTGCGAATGTATAATGTGCCACGAATATAAAGTGGGATTATGAATATGCATCTAGGAAAATTTACAAATGTAATGAGAAATAACATTTGGAATTTTTGAAGTGGAGACTTCGGTCAAGCATGGTATGGTGAAATTTATGGCCATCGTAATCATCATTATTCATATTTGTCTTAGATTATGCTTAGGATTAAGTATCTCCTGGCGCACCACTAATATCATCACCACCTATCACATCATATCGGGGCATACCTTCCAAACGTCTCAAACTCAGAAGTGGGATACACTTATGTCATTGTTAGGGAGAACACCAAAATGTCGAAATGACAACCTGGGGCATTGAATATATATATATATATATATATATACACACACACACACATACACAGTAAAATAGGAAAATTAACTATAGCGCGACAGGCTACCAGTCGATTGCAGTCTTCACATTCACATGTATTAATCACGGTGAACTATTATCCAGCCGGTATATGGGTGACATGTGACACAGCATGTCGGTTCCCTTTGCCGTTTTATAGTTAGTTTTCTCAACCTGTAGCCACAGCTTATTGTAGCTACCCAAATTTCTCACGATGGTAGGTGGGCACCGGTCCCTGACTGGCTGAAATTCCGTAAGAAAATGTCTTGCCCCCCTTGGGACTCGAACCTGCGCAAGTCCCGTAGCTCTGCACCAAGGCATCATGCTTTAACCGCTCGGCTACGGCTACATATTAGGAAAATAAACTGATAAAATAACACTATCCTAAGCAAATTAATATTGTCATGTTAGGAAAATACGTATATAATGAAGAACCGTTTTCTTAATCATACTTATATCCGCGAATATCTACAGTATATATATATATATATATATATATATATATATATATATATATATATATATATATATATGCGTGTGTGTATGTGTGTGTGTTTGTGTGTAAATGAAAATGAATATGTGTTTGTTCTTTATATATTCCTAAACCGCTCAACCAATCTTCATGAAAATGTGTACATACAGGTTTTCAAGTAAGGCGATTGTTTAGCCGCCATGTATTATGCTCTGAAACCATTAGGTGTAGGAGTTCACCTGACACAAAAATTAAAACATCGCACAAGCTGTCGCAATTTTCGATGTTTCACAACGAACCTCAATATATACTATAGTTAAACCTGTCTTAGCCGGAACCTTTACAAAAAGGAAACCTGTAGAGACGGAAAAAAGTCTCCAGAACGGTACGATTTTATATGTAAAATCGTCCAAATCGTCCTGTATAAGCCGGTACCCTTCATAACGCGGAAACGGAATGGTTTTTAAAGTACCAATAGTTAATTTTTACCTCAGTAAGACGGAAAATTATTTTCAAGCACGTTCTAATTACAGTATTAACGACCACACGTGAATATTCTGCATATGACGCTTCCGCATTATATCGTTTTACCTTATTGTGTTGCCATTGTATTGCGGAGATACCCTTGTCTGCTTACGTAACCTGCGAGGGAGTTGGGGAACTCTTCTGTCCGGTTGAAGTCTTCCTGTAGTTCAGTTCCTTCTCGCTTATATGTAACAAAGTTGTTTTATATTGCTGTGCAAACTGTTGCTGTGTTACACTATTTTGTCTGTATTTCAGTTCAATACGTTATGCCTTTAAAGAAGATACTGTAGTAGGCTACTCTAAATAATTTTCTTATAATTTGGGAACCATTTAAAAGAAAGAAAACTGCCAAGACGGAAATATATTTAAGGAACCGCCATGTTCCTTCATAGACAGGTTTTACTGTATTAAAATAAACCCAGCTAGGTATTATAAAAAAAGCTAAATCTGATCATTAGAAATAGGGATTTATCTGAAATCAGAAATTTAAAAATTAACCCTAGCAACCGCCATATTTGGTTCTTTACAATTTGTAGGCCTACATAGTCGTACAGGTTTTCAGGTATCCAAGTATTTAGCCGCTATTATACTTTAAATCATTTGGTGTAGGAGTTCACCTGAAACGAAAATTTAAAAATCATATTAAATGTATTTAGGCGTAGCAGCGCAAGCCGTGTATGATACTATTATATAGTTTTTTTCTTTCGGTGATGTGACGTGGTGGCAAACTACGAAATGCAGATCTTATACTCTACAACTGTTTGCATAACATCATCATCTCTAATAAACTGCTGTAAGATTTTTATTAGGGATTATAACGTAGACAACTACGTACTATAATTACAAATAAAAATAACAAAAAATAAACGAATGACTTAAGTAAAAGTGACTAGGAACATGAGAAATGCAGAATTTAACAAAAAATAGTTATGAAGGAAATAAGACTAAACAAATAATATAAATGCATCATGCAGGAACTGCCTAAACTAAGCGAATCCCTTCTTCTTATTTTCTATAGGCATATGCCTGTTTATTTACACACACTATGTCAGTGATGATTACATCGCATTCCATCTCTTAAAGGGGTCTGCCCACTTCTCTTCTTCCTCTAGGACGTAGTTCTTCGCTGCTTTATTAAGCCTTGTATCATCAGCTCGGTCCACGTGTGCATTTCATTCTTTTTTCTTGTAATAAATGCCTCAACATCTATGATATTGCATTCCTCCCTTTTTGTACCTTCTACCCCTTAATTGCAGGTTGAAAAAAAAAAGCTTTAAAACTGCTGGGAAACGCAACATGCTGCCCTATACTGGCTAGATGATTGTCCATTTCTGTGATTAAACACGTGAATGTGAGGCCAGCAGCCGATTGTTAGGCTAGATTCTTCTAGACCTGTCATGCCATGGAGAGAGACATATTACGAGTAATACACTATGCATGGTGTTGACTTTATGTACACAGTGTATGCCTATAATTGTAAAGGTGTTATATGTTTCATATGGTTTCTGGCTCTATCAAGTCTTGTTTTGTATACTTAAAAGTAAAGTTATCCGACTACAGATCTTAGTAGACAGTTGGGTAGTATGAGATCAAGGCTTTTACCTTTCTAAACAATCAGCACGAGATGTCAACTGAGTTTCCAGCCCTGCATGATGACCATCTTTGCTTCCAGAACAAATGTCTGATACTTATTTCAGTCAGAGGTTGAGGCAATCACATAATATTAAAGAATTAATTTCTGCTGTTCTCATAAGTAAGTTCAATCCGGCT